>JAGDQP010013057.1:0-33436 GCA_022664845.1 Lepisma saccharinum | reverse complement strand
TATATATATATATATATAAAACAAGTACAATATTAAGGGGTTAGTTATTTTTTCGTTTTTTTTTTGTTTTTTGTTTTTAAAGGTTGTAGTGTTCATGTCACTAATTTTGGATTGTAAGTGGTCTGAGTAAACTTTATTTTCAAAACGCCATTCAGTTATAATACTTATTAGTTAATAAGACAAATTAATAGGAGATCGAGAAGGTCGTTTTCAAGGTAAATATTAGCTACAAGTAACTGCTACTCGGCCTGAACCTTAGATGCCTAAAGTCCATAAATAAAAAAAAAAGAATCAAGTAACTGCTACTCAGGCACTTACCCATCAGTTGGTTTCTGTGGACAAAATATTTTTAAATGTTAAAGTTTGTGTGTATGTTTGCGCGTCCTTCCCCCTCCAAACGTGATTCAGAAGTTGTAAATAAAGATACAACAATATGCTAACATTTTTTGTAAAAATGAAATTAATCCATTTTATTTCTTCTGCTTGCAAGGAAAGTGTCAAATCAATTATTGGGGACTCTTCCAATCTTTGTAATAAATAATGACTATCAACCATATAAGCAAATACTTAACCTTTTAGCAATGAACGGATGTGTAAAAATGACTTAATACATCTACTGAAGTAATTCACAATACTACACTGTCATCATTATGACATCAAGGTGTTTTATTCCATCAAACGCTATGATGTTCTATGTTATCAACGACTCCAAAACATTATAGTTTTAACTAATTCACTGCCATACCTTGTTGCTGTCTCGGACAAGCTCCATCTCGGAGTTTGTATTCTCATAAACTTCCTTCCACGATTCAACCATACGAAAACAATTGTAAATTCATTTGTCCAAGTTCCTAAATTGACTTCCAACATTTCAAACCCAAACCGTTAATATCAAAACAATGTCATGAAAAGACGTTGTTCAATGTTCCATGCTTTAACTCAAATCTTTGATGGCCCCACAAAGTAATATAGATTTTGATTCTTTTGTAAATAGCAAATAATTCGTATTGGTGTTTTAAAAAAATATATTACATATCTTCTTTGAAAAAAAAAATATTTTATGCTAAAAAATATTACTATGAATATATGGAAGAGAACATAAAAGATAGTTTGAGTAAATTAACTACTACTGAAAGGAATAGCTTGCAACTCTATCCTACTGGTGTAAATGTTTGTCCACTGAAACAGTTTGCTGTGGAAGACTGAGGTGGAATCTCCATATTCTTTTCATCAGTAATAAGGCTATCATAACCTGCATATATCTCTAATGTGTCCGTACTATGTACAGTGTAAACATTTGAAGAGGTAAATAGTATGCGATATAAATGCTACAAGTAAAATCAATGTTGATATGAACGGCGTAATCTAATTTTTTAAAAAAAGGTCTTCACTTTAGATACTCCCCCCGCGGACCGTTCAAAAGTGAAGGTTAGATTAACTTATATTAGTTAGTTTAAGTCATCTTTAACAGGGCAAATCGTTCCAAGGCTAGTCCTTCCAAATCAGATCCGAAATAATGTACTGATCATGGGGATTTTTCGTCCGGGGTAGTATCCAAAGAGCATCCAATAAAAGTATTTTCCATTCTTTTAAATTGTGTTTATGGTAAATAACGAAAGAAGGAATATAATAACTCTTCTCTTATTACAAGACAAAGAAAGAAAAATCCAGAATAATGACTTAGGATTAGCACACTGAATACGCTTAGGAAAAGCTCACATTCTTTGATGATGGTTCAACAATTTGACATTCACTTGACCTTTTATAATTGTAATACATCTTCCCCCTTCTCCCGTACATTGAAATGTATAGAAACATCACTACGGATTACAAGCGCTAAAGAAGAGAAAACTTAATGGATTTCCAAAACCATACGTAAACAATGGAATGACAAGAATGATGATGCAACATAGCATTGTGATTTAAACCGTCATTTGCTGTTCATGTTCGATGTTAATCTTGCATTGATCTGAGAATGCAGAACGATAATTAGGATCTTTGTTCTGTTGCCTTGATGAGCAGGTGTTGTACTTCTCCTGACTCTTAGGGACTGGTTCTCTTTTAGCCACGCAGAGATCATATGATGTTGCTGCCAGATTATTGTCATTATCACAATAACTCATTCTCAAAACTGAACTGGTTGGGCGTGTATGCCTTCTCACTGGAAGCGCTTTTTCTATTTCTGGGCGTGGCTACGTTTAATGCTTTCTTCTGTTTCTCGTTTTGACGTTTGTGTGATTGTATGTGGACATTCTCGAAGAAGAGTTCTTCTCTCTGCCCCCCCACTCCCTCTTATTTTGCGATTCAACGAACATCAATAGATGATCAGATTTCTCATCCCTAATAATGTCTCATTTCCAATTTGCTGTCTTACGAGATTTTGGTTTGGGGAACATGTTCAGGGAAAAATGTCCGTTGATTTTGTTTTTGGCTTACAATCTCTTTCTTGTCCATGAAGTACAATATGGTCTTAGTTAAGGCCTGGATTCTTGGGTTCCAACCAAGTTCATTCATTCGGCTCCAGTGAGCAGGAACTCATATAAAGGAGCGGTAGAAGTTTTATGCAACTTAACATTTATTGTTTTGTGTGAAACATAGTGTTGTATGGAACGGAAATGTGGACTCCAGGAAAGAGTAGAAAAAAAATGGAAACCTTCTAACTGTGGATATGGAGAAGAATGGAAAAGATGATTACACAACCAGAACGAGATCAATAATTAAAGAAACCAGTTGCGAGTTGAAATCGTCTGAAATAAACTGGCTTCGATATTGTAAATCTTATTTAGGCCTTCCTACTTGATGACTGCAATTATATTGTGAGAGATAAGGGTATGTGACACTAGCATTGGGTAAATTTGAATTTATTTTAAGGCCTTAGCATTGGGTAAAGACTGAAAGAAAATCAAACGAGATTCAATATGGCGGACTTCAAGATGGCGGCCATGAAGAATATACACAAGGTAGCGCCTTCCACCCAGTACACATTAGTATGTATTTGCTTTCTATTTCTTTCAGAAGGTTAAAAGTATAATGGTATTTCAACACTTTTATATCACTCTCCACAGAGAAGAATCTGACCATTTTATCATCAATATCTCCCAAACCAATTGCGCTTGGGTTATCAAAATTTACGTGCGCACATATTTTGACATCCTAATCATGACACAGAGAAAAAATCGTAACTTTTTTGTGCCCCATCAGTATCTCTAGTAGCACACATACGTGTTTTCAAAGTTGATCTTAGGTTCATTTCGTTGATTAACCGTTACAGGTTGAAAAAATACGTTTATTTTTAAATCATATTTCAAGAAAGACGTCATTGCGTTGATAAGACGTTAATACAAATGTTATTTTCAACTACTGATAATAGATTTCGTTTAATGTATTTCTTACTAATGTTATGTCAAAAAATATAATTAAAAACTAATTGAATGACACAAACTAATTTTGGTGATCTCATGTGCACGTTGAAAACAGATTGAATTTTAAACCATATCTCAACGAAGTTAGAATTTCGTTAATATGACGTCAATATGACATACTTTCAACTATCATTCATACTATGTCATAGATTTCGTTTCACACTTGTATTTCTAATTTAATTGCTTAAACATTATAATTAAAAGCACATACAATGAAAATAACTATATTTTATATCTTTTTTAGTCTTATGTTTAAAACAGGTTGAATTTTAAACTATATTTCAACGAACATTTAATTTCAACGAATAAGTAAAAGAGTAGTGGCCTCTCCAGGTGGATTCTTGGATAAGTGGTCAACGCATCGAGCTACCAACGAAAAGTGCAGAACGTTCCTGTGTTCGAATCCCACAGCAGCCGCTCGGATTATTTACTGTTGGAAAATTAACACCATATATCGTGATAAAAGCAACGGATAACATGAAACTAAATGTGTGTATACTAATAGACAGCATTCATGTTCTGTTTTGGCGAACTAAACCCGTTTCTTCATCGTTTCTTCTCAACCATTATTCAACGTTGAATAAACCGTTGAACAGGCGGACATTTCAGTACATTTACAACGTTAACATAACGTTTCGGTACTAACGTTTACGTATTTTCAACGTTTATGTGCTGCTGGGGATGTTTACTTGTTAGTATTCGTGTGGCATTCTACGGATTCACCCAATTCTGCACTTGCACCAGTGTGGGTCTTTGGTGACTCTGAGTATATCGACGTGCTGCTATCAGTGTCATTTGACTGTCTGTCACAGTAGTTTGCGTCATTGAGTGTAAACTAGCGACAGATATTCATAAGTAGCGTACCAAAAACACTGCTATTCAAAACTTTTCCCGCCAATTTCTCTTCAACCACTGGCCAATGCCACCTAATATTTTACACACAAACTCAGTTTTTCATGCTGATTTAAATATGTATATCTCTTCTAGATCTGAGTGCCCACTTGAAATAGTGTTACTTGTCAGTTGAAAATGTAAAGAAAAAAAAAACTGTATATAAAACGTTCTTTGTTCTGATTGTGAAATACGGGGTCCACAACATGGATCATCAAGACTGACACGAGTAGGATAAAAGTTATGAAAATGAAATTTCTGAGGAGTATGTTGACAGTCGCTAGATTAGATAGGGTCAGAAATGAAGAAACAAAAGGGGGACTAGGAGAAAGAGTAACCTCAAGTATTTCGGACATGTTGAAAGGATGAATGGAGAAAAGGTACCAAGTAAAGTATTACAGTTGAAAATGGATGGAAAAGAGCCCCACAGAATGACTAAGAGACAGGTGGATGAAGGAAGTGGAGTATCAAAGATAGAAAATAGTGTCGAGGGAAGTAGAAGATTTGGAAAACAGAAACAGAAAAACTAGAGCTACCTGGTTCCTTCAAAATAGTGTCTTTTCAGTCAGTCAGCGATCATAGTACCGTGCTTTGCAAGATATCTACCACGAGTTGGTGAAAATAAAAGAAGAGAGAAGACGTAAAAGGAAGACAGGAAAGCACGGAATCAGTTTATCAGATGTACTGATAGAGGATGCGAAATTGCAGATTCGGTGTATATTCTAAAGAAATCTCTAAATCGGTAATTACTGAAGGATTTACGTAGGAAGTCCAGATAGAGAAGTCTTTCTAAATGGCGGACCCAGCTCACGGTCAGAACAGTATCGGATGATGAATTATTTTCCTTATTTATTCATGTAACTTATCTGTGTCACCGCACTAAGAGGTGCAGTGCATCTGAACCATAAAAGAACTCGTGATATCACAGATCACAATTTAAGAACAGTTCAATTCAAAAGATAAAGTCTTAACTCGAAACAAGCGTTAATAATTCAGGAATCCTTTCTCATTTCTTTTCAGGGGACTTCCCCCCCCCCGTCGTCTTCTATTCTTTATATTTTATTCTTTGTATGTAATCTGTGCATATCTCCTATTGTGGTAGTATGTCACTGCTTTCGATAAAGGCGTGGAAATTTGTATTCTGTTTTGATCACATAAAGTAGTGGACAGTAAAGTTTACTTGTCCAAGCAACGAAAACATGTAACGTCCTCCTTGTGACCTGCTACGTGACTGTGTTGGATGCCACGTGTCTTGAATACAATGACATCAACGTATGAAAGGTTCCAAGGCGATGTCCAGGCAAAAACTAGGAGAGGGAGGGGGAATACAACTCTTGGGAACACACACACACACATATATTCATTTATGAGTTTCACTATATAGTAGCCTGACGATCCTGTAACTGTGTTGTGTATCCAAGGAGCTCTATGATAAACATGGAATGGATACTACGTGACAAGGCGCCACTATGGCTTTGCTTAGTTTCAGTCGGTTTCTTAAGAAAAGAAAAATACTCAATAGGAAATTTATATTATTCTCTTGAGATACAGTACAGTTTCAGGTTTTTTCTTACATAGGCCTACGTGTATATATATTTGCTTCAATAATGATAATAAATTAACATTTGTAGCATGCGCAAATGTATGAAATCGGTGTATATACCATCAGTGGAAAAGGATAAGGAAGGTAGCAGACAGTGCTTTTAATTTCGAATTTCATTTTTTAATACCTTTAGCTAACTTTGACTCAGGCCAGATGGATGATGATGATGAGAGAATTGGTGGAATGAAGAAAGTGGGAGCACTCCGAGAAAACCCACGCAAATGGTGTTTGTCCACCACAAAGCCCACATGGCGTGAGGAGGGATCGAACTGAGACGACCCCAAGCATCAGAAGTGAGCGCTCTACTACTGAGCCACCTCGGACCACAACACTTCTCAGTTCCACAACAATTGCTGTGGTAAAATTGAGGAAAACCTTGGAAAAATATAAAGAAAGTTAATGGCCGAAATAATTCACATTCGAACCAGTGCCGAAGCTCCACTGTACTTTCAAAGTTAGTGACTTTCAAGAGACAAATTATGAGATTCATGACTCTAAATCTCCCTTACGAGTGATGTCATTAAGTTTTTAAGGTAATATACCTACATTTGTTACCTGGTATGATACTTGGAATCCTCAGAAATGTCCGGTACTTTCTGGTTTAAAAAGGAGACATAATTCGTCCACTCATATAATATTATAGATATATATGTCAAAATATAATTGCCATTTCTTCTGTCAAAGACCTTGGTGTTGTTACTGATAACAAATTAACTTTTTTTCTGAACATATTGCTCAACTCAGTAGAAGAAGAAACTGGAGTTGCTCTAAACACTTTACACTTATTCGAAATCTGACCGCACTTAGCTTGTTTTAAAAGTTCTGTGTGTCACCTACTATGTGTAAAATTGCCGCCATGTGCTGTTATAATTTGAAGAAAACTGACAGCATTTTGTATCTGTGTGTTTTAACAAAGAAAAGAAAGAAAGAAAGACTGTTCCATTCTTCTCTTAGCTATCTGTTGATGATTATTTACATTATTCATGTATTTATTTCACTGTGAGAAATTTTCAGAAACATTCCTGAACAAGCCAGGAAATTTCTAGTAACTGGACTGCTGAGAACCAGATATAATTATAGTTTTCATGGATGGGAGTAAATGACGAAAAGGAAACCTCAAGCGAGAATCTAACACGCATTCAATTAGATGCCTAGCGTCTTACCGCCTGGACCAAGCTGCCGTTTATAAGTGAACACCAGAATAAAACAGTGTAAAGGGTCAGGAATGCATTGTTCTAACTCCGAAGACATAGAGTTAATTATTCCCGCTACTTACACCACGCTTGAATCACTAAAGATCAGATTCACTCATTCATTGACAATATTATTTATTCTCATTTCTGAGAAAATAGGTGATCAAGATGGTTCCAGCAGACACTTGACCAGCATTTAACTATGCAACCGTTTGCTCTTTCTGCGTATATGCGCAGGTTACGTTGGAATTGAAAACTGAGAACTTCCAGCAGAAATTTTCTTGGTGATTTTTTATTATGGTACAAGGAACTTTTCCTAAATTGTTAACAGTGTTCTAACAGAGAGCTTTAAGGAATACCCATTTATATCCATTCATAAAGTTAGTTTTTGGTAGTACGGCATTGTTATTATGAGTCGCCGTGGCTCAAGCGGTAGCGCGTTTGATTACGAATTGGGCGTTTCGGGAACAAACCCCGGCCAGGACGCTGGAGACTTTTCTCGCGGTGCTCTCATGCCTGGCGCACTCAGTCTCCTATCAAATTGAGTACCAGATTGTCCTTGGTACTCCTGGTAACTTTGGGAAGGTAAAGGCAGTCGAGCGTGGGACTGACCACCCCACGTCACTTCGTATCGTAGGTCGACAATGTGTTGAGCGAACGGCGCATGCGTATCACACATGGGATAGCTTTACCTTTTACCTTTACCGCATTGTTATTGGCCTCATATATACAGAGAGACTGATATTGTTTTCAACAGAAATAGCTTCGATGCTTTACTTCATAATTTTAAACGAATTAATTCGTTATTACAACGTGTCGGTTTGAAATACTTTCAAGGAGCGTAGTCACATTTGATTTGTTTCATACTTGTTATAATTTAAAATTGTAAAATGCTTATCGTTTGCGAAGGAAATTAGCATAGTGACCCCCACCAAATGAAAGAAAACAAAAAATAAGCGCAAATCACAAGTAATACAATCGTGCCCTTGAGTCGTGTTTCGGGAATTGTGCTTAAATGTATGTGTTGTGAATGGTACATTTCTTTCTTTTTATTTTTTTCCTAATACAAATCAACGTGTCAAATAATAATATTTATGAGTTCTTTTGGAACATTAATGATTGGATAATCAAACTGAAGAATTATCGATGATTCGTTATGTTCCTGAGGGCGAACCTCAGCATGGGTGTGGAATGTGGTGATTGTCATTGAAACATACTTAATACTCACCTGTCCCACTCCTTCTTCAAACTCTAATCAAGATGAATTACGGCCGGGCTCTGATCTGGCACAGTAACAATGGGAAGGAGATAGCCATCGCAGTTGTCATGGTTAGCTCCTCGGGTCGATTGCAAGGGTAAAAAGGAAAAGGAACGTGGGTGTTGAGGAACTTTGCCCCCTCCCCCCTTCGCCAATCCCCACGCCTATAGCAACAAACGAATTATCTTCATTTAGGCTGCCAAAGAATTAATTAATTAATTGATTATAACTTTTATTTTTCTGCGTATGTATACTGCAACAATTAGAAACTATTGTTAGTGGATTTTTTTTTCGTTAGTTGTTCTCTAAATTAAGAGACCTTAGAGTTGGCTACGATGGGAAACAAAATAGTGTTCAATTTAACATGGATTTGCACACACATCTAGAACTTTGATGGTTTGATTCCGTTCTTTCGAAAAAAAAAATATACATAAGAAACTTTAGCAACAAAGATGATTGAAAACCTTACGGAAAGATGTCCGTCCATCTGCTGCATAAATGTAAAGTAGCGACACTAAGGGTTCACCGGTGGAGAATTAATATCAGAATGGAGGTGGAGAGAGAGAAAGTAATTCTACTCCATTAGGTTGCATCCTTCCTTTTATTTCCCACAATATAATATCCTCAATATTTGTTGATCCTGTCTCCAGTAGGCTTTTCTTATCATCACACAGTAAGTTGAAAATAATAATCGTGATAACAACAATACACAAAGTAAGACAATACTTAGACTGTGCTTGTCGATTGCATCCAATCCATCTGCATTGTTTTCGCTTGCTGTCAAAATTTTAAAAAGACAAATTAAATCAGCATGACCGTGACAACTAACGCCACCATATTCTCACTTAGAAATCACAGAAACAAAAACGTGCAACATTTTCTCAGCATTACTTTTATTTCCCTGGTACGGTATTCCTTAGGAACGCGTTGAGGGATTTGTTGCGTCGTTAGCACGACGAAGTGCACACCCAGTACATTAATATGGAAACTATTTTACGTTCTAGAATTTTCAAAGCAATATTAACGAAACACTTGTAGAAGGATGGAACGTAGTGACCGTATGAAATAATTTCTGAATAATACCTAAATGATCTGTTTATGAATAAGTAGAAAGTGGGAAAAAATTAGCTAGACCTTGGCCAACACGATCTCTAGATCTAACTGACCGTACTTTTAGTTGGCTGAGGCGTTCTAGGAAAGTACGGACGGGAGTGTGTGTGTGTGTGAAAAGTTTCCGGCGTAAAAGGGAAGGAATGCCATAGGTCAATGGGAATGACATGTTATTCCACATATTCCTCCAGAGGTCAATGCACTTCCCACAACGATCCTGCAACATATTTAATCCTTGGTTAAAAAAAAAATGTCTTTGCCCTGAAACAAACTGTTTACAGCGGCAACCACTCCATTATTGACTCTATTTCAAGTCCATTTTCAATTTCGGGAACATAATAGTCACTAGGGGCTAGGTCGGAAGAATAGGTCCGAAGATGATCAAGTACTTCGCAGCCTACATGCTACGCATTGCTCTAATTTCTGCGTTGTTCGATGAGCTTTGTGATATGCAACATTGTCTTGGAGAAACATTATTCCTTTCACCAGTTTCCCAAGTCACTTCTCCCTGATGGCTGTATACAGTTTATATAGGAGACTTTAGTAATATTCGGTGTTCATTGTGGAACCTTGCTCAAGATGATCAATGAGAAGCGTGCCATCGCAATCCCCCCTAAAGTCGCCATTACTTTGGTAGCATATTTTTGTCGCCGGAATTTTTGGTGTCTGGATGAACCCTGGTTGCACCATTGCAAGAACTGCTTTTTTGTTCCCGGGTGATAGTGGTGGATCCAGGTTTAATCATCAGTCACCACACGACTTACAAGATTTGCGTAATCCCTTTGAAAATTAGACAAAATTCTCCTTGCAGCACGTTTCTCATTTCTCCTGCCGACTGAATTCCTTACTTCGCGCCATCATCAATCATTCAATCTGAAATAAAAGAAACACTAATTACACTACATACTTTAAATTTCATATCCTTTCATCTAAAGAATCATAGTGTCACATATTAACAACTTATCAATATATTTACACTCCTTCTATGTTAGTCCGGAAACTTTTCAAACACCCCTTGTAGAACTTATAGGCAAATTTGCAAGAAGCGTGTAAATGTCTTCAAAATATAGGTCTACATAAGGTATATTAAATTTTACAGTCAAAATTTCGCAGGGAATTTCTTGAAATTTAAGTTTACTTATGACTTAATTTGTGCGGTAAGGCTGACCATGAAGATTTCAGTTCTCCAGTGTTTTAGGTTTCCACATGGGAAGAGTTAATTATTTCTTTTTCCATGGTTTTATTTTGCAGCTTGTTTCACAAGGTGTTAATAAAGTTTAGTCACTTTATGATGATATTATTGTTTTCCCCAAATATATAAACCTTATAATTAAAAGTTACACTTTTTCATGAAAACTTTCTATGCCAGAATCAATTAGAAAGGGTACCAAGCGGCCGTAACTCAGTTGGGAGAGCTTTGTCTTCGCATTCTGGAGGTCTTGGTCTCGATACAGCGACCGACCATCCTGACTAAGATTTTTCCAGGGATTTTCGTCAGTAACACCAGATAAATCCTGGGATGGTACCTTGGACTTATTTCCTTCCCGCATTTTTCTCTTTTTCATCCGGCCCTGAATCTGTGCCGCAAATGTCCAAAAGCCATACATCAATCAAAAATGGTGCTTACCTTTCACTTTTGGGAACGAACTCAGCGATGACTTACACTTTGAGTTTGTTTCATTTGGCAAAGAATGCCACAAATCGGAAATTTATAGTGAGACGAAAATCATAGAAGCTAAGACTACATGTGCAAGGATCATCCAGGTTTAACCCATCAGAACCTTATTTTCCTGTCTAGGAATTTTATTAAAATCAACCAAACAGGAAAACAGTTAAAAAAATACACAAAATTATTGGTCGCTGCTGGGTTGGGACTCGAACCTGGATCTGCCCATTTGCGGTTGGATGTTACTATCACAAGCATCCAGTATTCGGTTCCCGGGCACGGCAATGACATTTTCTCTGTGTGTTTTTTCAAAATCTTTGTTTAATTGGGAATAATATCTAAAACAGAAAATAGTTACAAATCACATCGTTGCAAGGACAATTAAAAGAGAAATTCTGGAAATTCTTGCTAACGATTTTGCGAAATACAATAGACGGATTTGAAATTTATTGAGACTTCCTTGGAGAAATATTTTTTTTAAAAGTTTTTTTTATTTTGTGTTTATTTTAGTAAAAGAATAAACACTGAAAAGTAGGCTTTCTCTGAAAATTTTCCCTCTTCATTTTTTAAAATAAAAATATGCAGTGATTTTACAAACCCATTATAGCTTATGATTTATTTTTCAACATGTTGGATAAATAAATTAGAATGAACTCAAGATTTTATCAACGTGCGCCATTCGTATTTTGGACTCTGCGCCAACTTTAGATGGATATATAACTTATAAAAAAGACTGACAAATATAAATACCATACATTGTAAAAGCATCATTGCATCACCTACACACTTTGCTCTTTGAATCAACTCGCTTGAAGAGGTTGGAAAGGGCAAAAAACCATCGAACTCCAGTCCTTCAACATGGAGAAAGACAAAATTTGTGTAAATGTCAAGCAACGCTACGAAGATGAAATATATATTCGCTGGTCGAACAACGAACAAAGTCCCTATCAGATCACAGCGGGGTGATCGGGGATCACCAACCAAACCGAAAGCTATCCATCACCTGCCGCTTGTTTGCATAACAAATAATTGAAGCGCATAATGAATAGTCTCTAGAGGACAGCGGGAGGGGAGTGGCCAGCCCCTCCAGCACAATGCACACACAGTATTCATTAGCAAGCCATAGGTGGCAGCCCCTAACGAGCTAATCAATTGATCACGACTCATTCATCATGCATCCCTGATCCATCATCTGTCCCTCTGAACTTTGACCTCGCCGCGGTGGCGGTGTGGCGATAGGATGCCTCTTGTTGCTACAATCTCCGATACCTTTTTCATCCTCCTTCTTACCTTTTCCAACAGTGAGAGTTTCAGGGGGGCCAAGAGAGACGGACCAAACGTGGTTTGACAAATTGAACCTTTCTCGCGAGGGCTAACGAGTGTCAGGTTTGAAGGCGAGGTGACCAACCCACTGAACACCTGGAGGTATACCTGACAGAAACACCATTATTTTACTCCCAAAGACTGGACATTTTTCGTTTCTGACATTCGTCTTTTTTGAAGATCGTTTTCTCTTAATATTTATCTGTAGTAATTACTATTATTTAACACACAATCCATAACTGCAATTGCCTTCCACATTTCTAGGTAAAATTATACTAAAATTTATTCTTTCAGATCAAATGCGCGTATTTTAGAAGACGTTGGTGATTGGAAGTTCATGCTTCAGCTTATTTAATCCTACAAGGCAGTTAGTTATACTTTCCGGCGGACGGGGATTTTGATGAACCTTTGTACATCTACTATTAATTATTTAGCATGCTCCCAATGCATTATGAAACGATATATAATTCGCAACATACAGGGTTAGGTAATACACTAAATATTTGACTCCAAAAATGTCTTTTTTATACATGACAAAGCACCCTCACATTCTATCGTAAATGTTAAAACATTTCATGTCAAAACCCATTGATTCAGGTAATCGAAAAAAGTCCGCATAATCTCCGTATTTCACTTCCGCACACTACTTTATGCTCTTTCCAAAGCTACACTGAAAAAAAATACACATATTTTACATTTTAGAGTCATCTTTTGCACACGTCAAACAAACCAAGTTTTGATTGCTTCTGTGCACTATAAATGTGTAAAGATTTGAACAAATTGATTTTTACAACTAAAGGGATATTTATAAACGATCCTATAGTATTCCAAGATTGAATAAAATTGTTGGCAGGAGCGGAATAGAACCTGGGCCATCTCGCTGGTAAGCTAATACCTTAACAAACTGATCGATCTAGAACACATTAAACCCAGCAGGGGAGGCAATCGAGAGAAAAATATTTTTGTTTCTTGTTCACCACGTGACCTGTTTCGTCACAAAAATGAATCACGTTCTCTTTCTGCCGTAAGCACTACAGAATGCCCTTCCATGTGGAATTCGTGAATCTAATTTTAATTTGTATTTACAACTCAAATATCTTAATTTAGGCACCTTGATGACGTAACTAACAAACAGGGACCTATTAACCACACTCAGTTCTACGTTCGTCTGTATGTGTTCAAAGGATAATCTCGGGAACCATAAGATGTAGAGAGGTGGTTGAGGTATCGTCGGAAAGTCTCAGCTAGACTAACTCAGGGTTACCAGAATAATCTTGTTTAGTGCAGTGGCTCAGTATTCCCAACCAATTTCTTTTAAATTTAATTTTTCAAATTGCTTCCATTACGTTAGACGTAGCACCACCAAATTTAGCATAAACATTATTTGAAAAAAATAATAATTTTGTAGAAAAATAGTTGGAAACACTGATAATTAGGGTGATAGGGGATCAGGATACCCACAGTATTGTCCGATTGTGTCGAATAATGTTTATGTCAAGTTTAATGCAGATGTCTAATCCCCAGAAGCACACATACGTTGAAAATACGTGAATTAAACGTTTGTAATGAAACGTAATTTTAATATTGAATATGTACCGAAATGTCCGTCTGTTCAACGGTTGATACGACTTTGAATAATGGTTGACAAGAAACATGTTGAAATCAAGAAGCGGACGATGAAGAAACGGATTCAGTTGGACAAAACAGAGCATGATTGCTGTCTATTGGTATACACACTTAGCTGCATTTTGTCTGTTGCTTCATCACGATATATTCATTTTCCAACAGTCTGCTGTGGGGTTCGTAGCTGAAACTTTCCGCACTTGTCATTTGTAGCGCGTCACGCTAACCACTCACCAACGGTGTCGTCTTCAGAGTCACTACATTTTTACTGTTTCCTTTATGTTACGAAGGCGTTATTAATAAAATGCAGTCTTGAATACAGTCGTCACAAATCATGCAACATTAAAAAAAAATATTCTTTGTTTGTTATGCGCATTTTTCCTTCTTTAACACTTTGACCATCGCGGCACTATTAAATGTGTATTTCTCAATACGTGTAATATACTGCCTTAGAAAAAACACATATAAAGCGAGATCTGTCGTAGTTGAAAAGGGAAGTTGAAAACACTTCCCATTCAACGCCATTTTAACGTAATCAAATGTTTGTTGAAATGTAGTTTAAAATTCAATCTGTTTTCAACATGCAAATGTTAACATGAGAATCATAGTTAGTTTTATTCTATTCGCTTTTTAGCACAGTTTTTCTGCAATTAACTTGGAAAGACACATATGAAGCGTAATCTAGGGTACAGTTCAATATACGGCAATAGTTAATAACACGTCACATTAACTAAATCAAATTTTTCTTGGAATATAGCGAAATATAATGAAATTCAATGTGTTTTCAACATGCGAAGAGAAAACAAAATGATAGTTAATTGCATTCAATTAGCTTTTAATTACAAATTTTATTCCATTAAATTAGAAAGAGTCCCATGAAATGAAATCTATACCATAGTTGAGAATAACAGTTGAATCCACGTCTAAGTAACATCTTATCAACAATATCAAGTCTTTGTTGAAATATGATTTGAAATTAAACGTACTTTTTTCAACCGATAACGGTTAATCAACGAAATAATAAAAAATCAACGTTCAAAACACCTTTGTGTGTTACTGGGGGAACGGAAGGAAAGCAATTTAAAAAAATATGAATTTAAACTAAATGGGTTTGCAACACTTAACCAACTACACCAAATAAGACGGTTCTTTCCAACTATACCCCTAAACTACCTCTCTACACCATGCGGTTCTTGAGATTAATTTTCGGACACGGACATAGCGACGTTATAAGGGCACTTTTGTTAGCTACGCCCTTCTCTTAGCTACGCTGTTCGGTGTTCTCGATAGATGTTGAAGAAACTTGGTGTGAAAGTATTAAGTAAGTCTGATTTTAAAAAAAAATGATGATATAAACAAGTGCACACAATATATATACGAAATTCCCTCCACACATTTTTTTTACACTTTATGTGCTCAAACTAAGCCACTTGCGGAAGAAATATATGCAATAAGTTTGCAAGAAGTGTATTTTTTAAAGTATGAAGTGCTATGAAATGACCACAATACGAGATGATGGACAGCTGACCACTTGAAATTGGTATAAAAAAGGGGTTCTAAAAGTGTTCTCAAAATTGTATTAAAGATGTAAATATTGTGTAGAAATCTGACTCGAAAATGAATAGTCGAACTTCGGGAGATGATTGTTGACATCAAAACAAGTTAAAAAGTTCCTATGAACATGAGTGAAAATCCATTTCGTTTTGGGAATACAGCGTTTCCAAATTAGAGCCCATGTTGACGCCTATAACAATGGAAAGAAAATAAATAATTCTCAATAAATCAGAAACGGCGGATTGAATTAAAATTTCGTTTACGGAAATTTGTTTCTGACAACATCGTAAATATCATGAATAGAAAAACGTTGTCACGGGTTGTCAGTGTTGCCAACCCGGTATAACGTTTATTTTCTTCAGATGCCACTACCTCGTGTTATTCGTCAGTATTAGGCATCCTCTAGTGATGATAAACAACATATGTAAAGCATACACTGCAGTGTTGCAAACTGTGGGTGAAATATTTTAGGAATTTTCGTAGTTTCTATAAGATCATCGCGAGAAAACTTTCTGTCTGGTTTGTAACACTGTGATGTGTGGCTTAGGTATGTTATTTAGCATCACTAGAGGATGCTAAATACTGAATAACATGACGTAGTGTCATTTGAAAATTTTAAACGTTATACCGGGTTGACAACACTGACAACCCGGTGACATGGTGTCTTCACTTCTGATATCTACCATGTTGTTAGAAATAAACTCCCGGAAATGAAAATTGCATTCAATGCGTCATTTCTGATTTATTGAAAATTATATATTTTCTTTCCTTTGTTAGGCGTCGACTTGGAGCTCCAAGTTGGAAACGCTGTATCTTCAAAATGAAGCGGAATTTCAACCATGTTCATAGGAACTTTTCTTTACTTACTTTGATGTCAGTAACCACC
The DNA here is from genome assembly GCA_022664845.1 of Lepisma saccharinum. Classification (NCBI taxonomy): domain Eukaryota; kingdom Metazoa; phylum Arthropoda; class Insecta; order Zygentoma; family Lepismatidae; genus Lepisma; species Lepisma saccharinum. Next base: position 16,907 of record JAGDQP010013057.1, on the reverse strand, counting down.
TCTTAAATTTTGGCAGTGCATTTTAGGGACACCCTATATTGTTGTGTGAGTCGCTGTGGCTCAGACGGTAGCGCGTCTGACTACGAATCGGGCGGCCCGGTTTTAAATCCCGGCCAGGACACTGGAGACTTTTCTCTCTGTGTTCCCATGCCTGGTGCTCTGAGGTGCACTCAGCTTCTTATCAAATTGAGTACCAGAGTGTCCTTGGTATTCCTGGGCGCCTTGGGAAGGTAGAGGCGGTCGAGCGTGGGACTGACCACCTCACCTCACTTCGTACCGTAGGTCAAGAAAATGTTGAGCGCTACCTCCAAATCCCCCATGCACCGTTCACGACGCGTGCGTATCGCACAGGGAATAGCTTTTTTACCTATATTGTCGTGTGTTATTATTAGGGTCAGTCTATATATATATTTGTCTCACGTTGTGTAATGTCCAATTGTGGTGGATATAACGTGTATACATTCAATTCAGTTTCTCATTGTCCAGAAAATGCATTATGTGGATAATTATAGAAGGTATTTGAAACATCTACTCAACTGAAACTACAGCCAATTAACACACGAGGCTGAAAATTACAAGTAATTAATTTTACTTTTCATCTTTCAACATCGTGACAAACCTTGTTATTCACACTTTGCTTATTATGATTCATTATCAGCATAATAATTAGCTGTAGCTAACACATTTCTCAATGACTGTACATTATCATAGAGTATCTAATGGGAACCTCGTTAGTCTCAAACAATCTACCTGGGCCTCACTGTGTGGGCGTTCAAACAAGGGATGAGTTCAACACAAATCGTTTATTTTCTTACCACCACCTTCTTTTTCTTCTTTTTTTTTCATAAACCCATCCAGGAGACACTTTTTTTCACTATGTCTGTTATGTGTGCTTGTGTACATAAAATTTTATATTTAGAACACACAGCAGGTCACTTTACCTCGTGTTAGGACCAATTAACATTTTCGAGGAAGAGGTTTTATAGGAGGAAGAAGAAGAACCTTTTGGAGACTTCAACGAAATTTTTCTTACTGGTGTTTGCTGTCCGTATTAGTGGTAGAGCATAGCATGAAGACAAACAGAGCATCCATCATATCTACCCAAAAAGAGTGGTGGTTACTCGGATGAACACGGAGGACTGGCTCGTTTCCTGTGTTAATTGTTTAGGTACACCTTTGTTGTGATTGTAATAAGAGCTCCTTTTGGAGTAATTGCTTTGAATCCCTCCCTCGTGTGAGAAACAGAGTGTCGTTTCCATAAGGAGAGAAGGCAATGCATCTTGAAAGCGACTTCTATTCTTTTGGAAATAGTTACGTAGATGATGGTGCTACCTAGAGGCAGGTGCATGACCGGAAGGTTCATCAACAAGACCAAACTATGGTAGATTGGCATTGCCTTTCAACGGTGGTGACAATGTTATCATCTAACAGAAAGAATTTAGAGTACATAGTCAGTCGCACCTAACAGACTAACTCTGGATCAAGTATTTTGAATGTATTTGTATCCTCTAGACATCTCAAGCTCCGGCCGGAATAGGGTGGGGGAGAAGATGTTGGAAGGTAGTTGGGCAGGATCTAGTTAGTAGGTACCATTTGCCTGGTATAACTGAGGGAAAACCTGGAAAAACCTCAGTCAGGATAGGGGGTTCTGGTATTGTTCCCGGGATCTTCCGTAAGCCAACGCTCTGTCAACTGAGCTACGGCTGCTTGGTGTCTCAAAAAGTTTCCAAGACTTATATTACAGATATAATTCCCATATTTGCCTGGTGAACCTGAGGAAAACTTTCTGGTAAAACCACAGTCATGATGGCCAATATGAGTGAGGTTTAGAGACCTGTAATGCGCCTACCCAGAGCCACAGTGAGTAAGTAATCAATGGGAATTATTCCACGCCTCAACAATGTAGGAATAGGCGCATTAAAGTAGGAGAGGGGCTTAGGAGGCTGAAGCCCAGGGTCTCCGCTAAAGGTAAATCAGTATACCTATGTAAATTGTTACGACCAAAGGGAGTCTGTAACAGGAACCCTAACAGCATGAATAGCCCAGGTCCCCCCTTCTCTCGAACGCTTAATCCAGCACTGCGTGTACCCAAGTTGATTTGTGACAGTGCATTATTTTCAAAATAATAACTACTTTACTTACTAAATAGTTTGAGAAAACCGTGTACAAGTATTGATGTATTACAGTCTCACCAGTAAAAATTTTCTGTTATTAGTATTACAGTTAAAACTGGCTGTGGAAAAACAACTTTATAATTGACTACTGTGAATGAAAAAGAAACTTCTTCTTTTTTTTTTTTTTTTTCTGTTCAATGTAAAACTTTGTCAATGAGTTACGTCCTGCAATTTGGCATTGAAATGGTGGAGGATAACTTGCCTCCAGAACTAAGAATTGATGCGAAAATGAAGAAGGACTTTATTTCCCCCTCCGTGATGGATGTGATGAAAGACATCATGAAGAACCAAACACTGCTTGTGCTGTACGTGCAGAAGTTGTTTTGTTGAACCAGTTGAGACATTCTCTCCGCCTGTTTTTTTTATATATCTTTTGTCATTTTTTTCACTCGCTTTGGTGGTCGAGGACATGGGCACCTTGGAAAAGGATCTCTGCGGGGGATAACACTGGGATAAGAATGTGTTTAATTTAAGGCGTTGGTCTGACAGCCATAAAGTCCATTCTTAATCAGTTATGCATATTAAGCAGACAGACATGGAGAAGGAAGGTGTTCCAGGCGATTGTGGTCGAGAAGATGATGAACCTGGATAGACATCCGCGTAACAACGCAGTGAAGCGAGATGCTCAATTATGAAGGACAGGTTAGTGAGCGCATTCCATTGCAGATGGTGATGGTTACTGACTGTTATGCTTAGTGGGTGGATTCTGGAGGCAGTTGACGTACAATTGTATGGAAGAAACGTATATATGCATGCAACAGGGGAGCGGGGTGGAAGACTCCACGGGCAACTGTCAGGTTTTGTTTGAGCTCGTTGGGAGAATGAGAAGGTAGAGAGCGCCATAAGAGCTTGTTTCTTCTTGAGAGGCTGCTGCCCTCCCCCAACCCCTTCTTTCAAGAACTGAGGCTTACCTCCATCTCATTTTCAGAGAGAGGTGAGTACGGGTAAGTCCCCCGAGGCATCCAAGTCCCCATAACCTTACACACTTTACACGGTTCGGGATGTCAGATTCAATCCGAGATCTTTTTTCGCGCATGCGCGTTTGAATTAGCGAGACATAAAAAAAAAAAGAAAGGAAACGACACTAACTTGAGTTCTCTTTCGCTTTTCTGAAGAAAACTCACTCACCTGAACGTGTGGATGGCTAGCAGGTGCGTGTGGTTGGGCACAGGGCGTGGCACATGGGGAGAGTATATGGCAAGACAATGCCACCAACGGTTACAAGATACGAGCTATTAAGGTTTCTGGAAGGAAAGAAAGAAAGAAAAAACAGAGTGAAATAAAAGAGAAGAAAAGCGAGACCGAAAGATGGCATAAACTTCAGCATCCATCAAGTCCTACTTGATGTCATAGCTCGACCGCTGACAATAATTTTAGAAACTTGCTGTCCGAAGAACAGTATCGTTGCTATATTTTAAAAAATAGTAGGCTCATAAACCGAGACCTTAATTTTCAAAGAAATAAATAATATATGTCCTAAGCCATATTTGCTTTCTTAGAATAAAAGAGTGGAGAACGATTTTTATTTTGTAGGTCCCTAGCTTGTCTGCTTAACACAGAATAGTATCATTGCCTTTCAATATTATTGTGCTGTCATGGTTAATTTAGTGCTTTTGAATAATTACATTAATTGTGTTATTCTCTCCTCTCTCTTTTTTTTCGGTTTCGTGGTAAAAAAAAATACACACACGTGCACACTTATACAGACAGGAAGTGACTCACATATAGGTACAGGGTATCTGTGAATTCGTGTATCCCGAGTTCGCTATGGTATTTTGGCCATTTCAAAAATTTTCTTCGATGCGTATAGTTTTCGAGCAATTAAAGGGGGTGAAAAGTGAAAAGATGGCAACACTGCGAAAAGTTCTAATGTGCTGGTGGAGTTATATGACCCTTGATCGGAGTATAGACTGGTTTTCTATGAAATTACAGATCTGGGTTTGATAAAGGTATTCCGCTAAGATTTTCGGTTTGAGGGGGTATAAAGTCAAAAGGCGTAAGTGGAATTTTGCATGGTTTCTATCGATTTTTGACAGAAAAAGAAATAAAAGATCTTAAGAGTTGGGGGGGGGGGGATCGAGAATTTAGTAGTGACACAGGGGAGTCTTGCGGAATCACTGATTCGATACCAGTAGGAAGAAAACAAGATTTACCTTTCTCAGTCTCTTTGACTTTATGTAACGTTTAGAAAGAAAACAAAACTAACCTCACGAAGAAAAGTCGCAATTTTCTCCCTCTAACCCCCATAACATAAAAGCTTATCACAAGCTCGATTTTCCTTGTACAATTACGACTGATGTAACAAGCTTGATTTAAGTTTGAAATGTACTCTACTAAGTTCACTTGATATTGCAAGTTTTATTCAAACTGAAAGTAGACAGTTGTGTTGATATATTTATGCCTAATGTCATGGCAAGCTTGTTTCGTGCTTTTGTGTAACAAGCTTGATATGGCAAGCTTGAAGTAAACGTGTCAGGTTCCAACTAATAAGTATAATTCAAGCTTGATTTAAGCTTGTATACATGCCATGAGAATCTTGATGCAAGCTTTTATACTTGACATGGAAAACTTGCAACAAGTTTGAATCAAGCTTTCATTGCTATCGGTGAATGCATTGAATCGAGATCTGAAATTTTCAAGATGAATAGTCTATGGACCCATCCTATAGATCAGACGTGGCCAACAGCAGACTCACGGGTCGTATGCGGCCCGTAGTTTAATATTGTGCGGCCCGCGGTACGGTAAAACCTATAGTAATTTGTAATGTATTTAAATTGAATTAAAAATCTTATATTTACAATCAAATATTCTATATTGTTCTCCCAGTAGCAACATTATTTAGTAAAGACAGAAATTCAGTATTGGGTAAGTGCAAAACTGCTACCCGTTTTGAATAGCGGAGATTAGCGGAGTACTGATCTCACAGATGGCGCTGACAGCGCGCGAATCGGTAGTCCCGTAATCAGGAGAACATTAGAGCAGCCACAGGGAGTATGGACGAGCCGATAGGGATAACGTATCGTGTCGGTGAAATGAAGACTGATGAGGAGCACATCAAATACTGTTTATGTTTTGAGTTCGATAAAGGCAGTCATGCGACAAGTGTATGGTGAAGATGCAGTTGAAGATAGAACATGTCAGTGGTATCGAGAATTCAGAAGATTTGAAGATCAAGCACTGTCTGGATGTCCTGTCCATTAGTGTTTTCCGAATAGGATCTCGACCAAGTCATACAAAATAGGCCGAAAAATACGGTAGTTAAATTAGCGGAATCCTTTCAGGTACCCAGAACAGCAGTTAAAAGACGTCTCGAATCGCTGTGTTTCATCACAAAGTTCGATCGTTGAGTTCCACATCAGCTAAGTGCAACTCAACAGGATGGGCACATCACGATCTGTTTCCTTGCTTTCTCCGTAGTAAAATGTCCGGTTCTTGACGCGCATGTCACGGGTGATGAGAAGTGGTTTTTGTACTGGAACACAAAGCGTCGAAGGACTGTATGTCACGTTTCTGAACCGTATCCATCGACGTCCAAACCAGAACGTCATCTCAAGAAGGCGATAAGCGTGTGGTGGGATGTCAAATTTGTCGCTGTAGCATACCAACCGTCCTAAGAGGTTGCTGAATTTCCATATGACTCTTCCCTATACACGTTGTGGCTTACTCCGCACTTGTATGTTCTTCTGTAACGGGAGAGACGAAATATAATAGCGAGCAATGGTGTGTATAAGCAGAGTAAAACATTGTTAGTACAATCGCAGCTTAACTTGTTTCATTTGTAAATGGAGTACGCTCGCTTACCTGTTTCATATTCCACACTGGAAAACGTAAGGTGTGTGGGGCCCTTTTAATGACTCTCTAGTGATTCTGCTCTTTACATAGGTTCGAGTATTGTCTTATCCCAAAATATGTCATTCAAAGTTCAAGTCGAGAGAGGAACTTCATCTTGTGAAGTAGCTTAACGTTCAACGTTTTTCTTTTCGTGTGTTCACGTGTAAGAAGAAAACGTTAAAAGAGTGATTTTCTCCAGAAGTGAGAACAACAAAAGGCAAACCTGAAACTGTGATAATCACTCTTCATCCCTTCTATAGTTTTTTTTTTTGTTCTTTCTTTTTCGAGCAGGCGACTGCATCTCGATGACCTTGGAAGACAATAGGTCCCCCCTTTGCTTCCTCGCCACTTAGCGCTCGTCGTCTCCCGATTACTTCGACTAATTGCGGCCTCCGAGGAGAAGGTGTTCGGAAAATCGGAAATTGGGATAATCGAAGTTTGAACGAGACCAGCGTGCGGAATGCTTCGACGCTTTCACTTCCCTCCATTTTTTTTGTTAGCTTTCTCCTTCCTCTTAAAAGGAAAAGAGTACTTTTCACTCTAGGAACAGAAGTTTACCCCTCATTTGATAGCTAGCTAATTATATAATAGTGGATACCCTCACAGAAACAAACTTCCCGTAGTTACAATTTTAGCATATGAATCTAGGACAATGGTTACGAAATGGTGCCTGGCGTTTGAAATTTCTGGTGAAATTGCTTCAAATTATTTGCTTTTGTTAGGAAAATTGGCATTTTTAGTAGCAAAATTCTTTCCTTAAAATTGGTTTTGAAAACATACGTTGGTTGACTTCTCAATTTGGTATGTTATTTTGAAAAGAAAGATTTTTTTTTTTTTAATGAGAATTGGAAATTATACACTAAATATCCTTATTTTGAAAAGCTTGCGAACTATAAACTTAATCGAATTTGAAATTAATTTCCTTTGTTATTTTTACTTAAAGAAGTACAAAATTATATCCTTATGACCTTTTGTTTTTGTATTGACAATGAAACATTGCGTTTGTGTTATTAGTATGTAATGGCGAGATAAATATGGGGAGCGTTTGTACTGACAGTGAAACATTTGGCTAGTTTGTTTCCGTTAAATTTTTAATAAATAAAATAAAAAAAAAAACAAAAAAAAAAAACAAATAGACCTCAAATGACATAATACAATAAAATTTGGTAAACTCTATTTTATATGGGGCAGTCTAGTAACTGTTGACTTCGGCTCGTTACGATTATCCGACACGTTCGAGTTAAAAGATACCCATGCCCCTGACGGGACTCAAACCCGGGACCTTCGAGTCGTGGGCCCATTGCCTTAGACCGCACAGCGACTCAATACCAGTTTCAAATTGTATATTTTCGGCAATTCGTGTATGTATTAAAATTTGTAAATAACAATTATCGAAACCAAATTACACAGTGCACACTGCTTCTTTACTTATTAAGTTATTAATGTGTTCCGCGATATTATCGATGTGGAGTGCTTAATTAACTACTACTACTACTGCTACACAGTAAAAAATAGCTGTGTTAATTCAACACAATGCGGTGTTCCAGCGTGACTACCACTTTCGTGTGTGAAATCAACACAACACATGGTGCTGATTTCGGTGCTATAAAAAAAAAGTACTACTGCAGCTAGATTTGAACATGGGTTGCTCAGTTAGAAGTCGAGCGTCTTATTGACTTTGCTAAATCATCAGATGGAAAGAGCACTTGATTGAAACAATAAAGAGTATAAAAAAATGTTGCTGAACCCCAAACACAAAGAAAGTTACTCTCATGACTTATGCCATGATTTAATCACTTTTCCATCGGTCGATTGGGGATCACAATCCCCATTTATTGAGAATATGTTGAATTTGTATGAAAGCTTGCGCAATATTTGACATGTTGTTACGATAAGAAAGCAGTAATGCAGCTCAAGTATTTGCCTGTCGCCATCTTACTTGCTTTCATAGAAATAGAATACTCTCAATGAATGGGAATTCTGGTTCTCAATTGACAAATAGGAAGTATTTAAACCATGGGATAAGTCGTGCAAGTAACTTAGTTTGTTTTGGGGGGTTAGCAACACATATTTGATCCCATGTACTGTTTAAATCTATAGTGTAGTCGTTTAATTCAATTGTTGTTCACTAAATATTGTTTGCACCTAGTGCCTTTTCTGTCTGATGATTTAGCCAAGTCGGTAAGACGCTCGCCTTCTAACTGAGCAACCCATGTTCAAATCTAGCTGCAGTAGTACTTTTTTTTTATAGCACCGAAATCAGCACCATGTGTTGTGTTGATTTCACACACGAAAGTGGTAGTCACGCTGGAACACCGCATTGTGTTGAATTAACACAGCTATTTTTGCAGTGTACTATTATTATTATTATTGTTATTATTATTATTATTATTATATTTGAATTCCATTTATAAGTGAGATCAAAGTAGAGGGAAACGGGACGGAAGTCGGACAGTCTAGTTTTAAGGTACCATCCCGGTCTTAATCCGGTGTAACAGGAATAACTTTGAAAAATCCTTGGTCAGGTTGGTCGTCGCTGGATTTCGAACCCAGGACCTTACGAATGTGAAGTCAAAGCTCCCTCCTGAGCTATGACCATTCTATTATTATTATTATTATTATTGTATAAGTGATACCTACGTATATGTGTGCATAAAAACTACATGGAAACAGAGATGCTGTGTATGCAGGAAGTTATTACAAGATAAATATTTATTCTTTGTGATCTCGTGTCCTGGCTTATTACAGGTTTCTGCCTCTATTAAATCTATTCTCTTTATTATTATCTTTTTGAAGTAATTTTCCATTGACTTTTTTTCCCATGGTGTTTGCACCAAGTATACGTTTTTTCTCAGAAAGCACGCAATATGGTTTCTGATTCGCATACGCATGCACTATAATTACCTAGAATTGCCCGTTCCAATATTACAGCGGATGGGATTATTAGTTCCAGCCTGCTCATTCCACGCGACTATCAAACAACGTAGGAGCCTCTGAGTTCCTGCTGTTTTTCTCTCTCTTTCTTTCTTTCTTTTGATGTTTGTTGAACATAACAGAAAAAACAATATTGTTCAAACAACGCTTAGCACAAGATACCTCTAATATCTCAACGACACGCGAAAATCATAAAAAAAAAGGAAGAAAATGAAATGATACATTTGTTTGTTTGTATCTTCAAAGTAATCTATTTCCCTCAATATAGTGTAGATTCTAATATTGTTTTAGATATTAATATCTTTAAAAAGTATTATAATAGCTACATTGTTGCTATAAATATTGTAAACTCTTACCGACTTATCTGCAGTTTATAACGCATATCTCTCGCAGCCCCATCGCATTTTTTTAAAAAATAAAATAAACAACATTGAACATTAAGTTTCGTACTAACGTGACTGATGGCATTTTATTTTATTTTATTTTTCCTTTTATTGCAAGAATTGAATTGAGTCGCATTCCTGATAGTTCAACAATTTAGCTTTCTAAATCCCGTGCTTCAAGATTGTAAATTGTAAAAATATGTTTTATATATTCCAAAATAGTTTTTTTTTCTTCTCTACACAATCAAGTTGTACACTATTTAAAGAATTTATCTCAAGTAATTACTTACAATATTCATTAATTGCATATATTTTCATAATTAGTGTCCTATACTTTACAGCAGGGGTCTCCAACCTATGGTCTTTGTAGCGACTTTGGTTGGCCCCCGAAACAAATAAAAAATTCTAGATACTATTCTACAGTGTAGCGAGTTTACTAACAATCCGGAAGGCTCCGGTCCCTTGATAACATTTTAGCCATGCAAGCATTAATTTTTATAACATAGGTTGGCAACACTCTCAACTGCAGTGCTTAGATACAGAAAAAAAAACATAGTACTTTTCTGTTATGTCGAATGATGTTATTGCAATAATCAAGACTGTTCCGGCTCTGATCTAGTCTTCCTACAATACCTTTCCAACGACATCTCAGCTATGTCTCTATACCTTGTGGTTCATGAGATATATTTTTGGGCACGGGTTAGCAATACTGATAAACGGGTGCCTGGAGACTGGAACACTCACAGTATGTTACTATGGTGTCAAATATTGTGCAAAGTTTGGTGCTACTATGTCTAAAGTAACGGAAACAATTAAAAACTAGTTTTATAGAAAATAGGTTGGCAACACTGGCAAGTGTCGTGCTTTAGGACGTGGACCTCTTCAGTATTTTTCTTTTGTGTCGAAGAATGTTTATGCCAAGTTTTGGGGCAGATAGGTATAACTGCATTGTAGAAGAAATTGGAACAATTTTTGAACACGGACGGACGAACGGACACCATGAGCGGGATTATAAGGCCCCTTTAGTTATAGCTTTGCTACCAAGGAACCTAAAAATATATGTTTGTCTACAAACTGTCCATCGAGTTCTAAAAACTAACGCTAGGTGACTGACTGCTGTTTTCTAACACTCTGCTCTCTGGTGACGAAAAGATGAAATTATTACTACTCGTTTATTTTCATGAAACGAAGAAAAAAAACTTTTAATTACAACGGGCTGATTTATTGCTACTTAAAATCTTAAAAAAAAAACAGCAAATTTAATTTATTAAAAAAAGTTATGATGGATGTCGTAGTACACTTTAATATGATACTAATGTTCTTGAATATTACATCGTTTATATTGACATTCCTCCAATATAGTTAAATTATTTTAAAGATAGGTTGGCACCACTGATAACTGAGGTGCTTGGGACCGGAAAAATTCACAATAGTTTTCTATTGTGTCGAATAACGTTTGTATATGTACCAAGCCTGGTGCTGATACATCTAACGTAATGGGAGCAATTAAAATTAATTTTATAGAAAATATATTGGGAACACTGACAACTAGGGGGTTGGCGACGGGAATCCCTGCAGTATTTTTCTATTGTGCCGAGTAATATTTATATCAAGTTTGGTTCTGATGGGTCTAACAGAATGGATGCAATTTGAACCATTCATTTGTATAAAATATGGTTTGGCACCATTACGCCAATGAAGACCGTTCCGGCGACTCTGATGTAGTCTAGACAGTATCTTTCCAACGACACCTGAACCATCTCCTTACAGCTTGTGCTTCATGAGTTTTCATTTCTGGATATAGATAGACAGACGGACGGACTGAGCGCGATTATAAAGTCCAGCTTTCTATAGCTTCGCTATTAAAGTACCTGAAACAAATTTCCTACACATTAGTTGTACAATGTAAGACGTACATAAGTAATTAACAAACCTGCTATGATTAGAAGAATATATTTGACACTTTGACACGTACAAGTTTCTCTACGTAAGTAGGCCCTACATCGCATAATATAAACCATTAATATTACAGCTTACCCTCGTAGTGAGATAGTGCAATAGTTTTAGTTTGGAAAGAAACGAAAATCAGGTTGAGATTACTAAGATTCAGAAAAGGCATATTTCCCGCAATGATGAAACATTGGTAGTTGTCCACCATTTTTATATTAAAAAGACTTTGTGAAGTGGTTATGCTATTGTGGATGTCTTTATACCAAGTATTTCGAATGGTCGAGCCTCCTGCGTAACCTAGTCGGTAGCAGGCTTTACTTCAGTACGAGCAGCTATGTGTTCGATTCCTAGTGTGAGATCAAAATTCCGGTGTTGACCCAGCATCGTGAAGACAATTAGGGAGCTACTTGAATAAGAGAAGTAGCGGATTGTGGTCATGAGAAGGCATTACACTGATCACATAACCTTCTACTTGAACGTAATACAACGGTCTGACAGGCTAAGGCCGTTAAGGGCTGTCGCTCCACCCAGTTTAATCTTAGTTGTTCTTTTTTTTAAAATTTCAAATGGTCACAGGTAAAATTGGGGTGTGAACAGTTTTCTTCAAATTTGAATTAAAGGGCGGATAGTCCGGTATCTTTCAAATCAAGAAATTGGCAGGTCACGTGTTCCCAGTCATTCAGCATACGCGTGTTTTACTGGAGCATGTGGTGACAAAATTAAAATTAAGAGCTTTATAACTATCTTCTGACAATACAGTTAGTCAATAATCTACGGTGGTGAGTGGCTATAGTCGACTAAAAGCGACATAGTCTACTTCGAATCTTCAATAGGGGTCATTCTCCAGAAATAAGTGCTTTGGTTAATAAAGAAACAAGCAACCATTTTAAATTGTAAAAGACGATAGTTTTAGTAAACTTGGAGGCACTGTAGTAGGTATTAACGGTACTTAGAGATCACTATTTCATTATTTATCCATTCATTTTCCAGTATATAAAGTAGTTCCATAGTGTTGATGTCCATGGAGTTGACGTTTTTTGTCTTTTTCTCATTGTCTTGTTCCTTACAGTGATAATGGAATTCTACAATGAAGCATGAATGAAGTGTTCAGTGTTTAGCTTCTCCTCATGATTATAGGAAACATAAATTATAATAAAATACTATGATTATGAGTTCCATGGAGTTGATGATGAATAAGTGAGAAAAACCTGATTTAAACTCTTCTTTTCCACAATAAGTCGACTGCAGAAGCATCATCCCCCTAGTTCCACTGAAACAAGACTAAGATGGCTGCGTCCTGTCTAGTGAATGCAAAAATGTTATGCAGTGTTGCCAGCTCCATTCTTTTATTACAACTTTTTTGTCAATCTATGAATCTGATAAAAGAAACGTGTTTCACGTGTTTCAGGAAATGTAGTTCTTATACTAATAGGTTTACTGTTAATTTAATTACGATTCATATTTCCAACTAAACAATTGTGAAGAATAATTGTTGAAAATTAACTGGAAAACTAAACACAAATATTGGAAAGATGTATCAAACATGCAAGTCAAGACGAATTTTATTCCACGGAGTTGACATTAAGTATTTATGTATTTGAAGCTAAATCACATAAATAATATTAACACACAAAAGTAGACAGAGACTGGCACTATTAAAAGAAGCAAATAGAAGCAAAGAAAGTTAATTCGGCACATCTTTTGTATAGTTTCACAAAATGCTCCATTTCTGAAGAATGACCCATAAAGTGCCAAGGTTCTGGTCAAGTATAACTACCTTATGTCTTTAATCTAGGTACAATCCTTCAGTTCACACAGTGGGACTGAGAAAACAATAGAGAAGTAAATGTTTCAACTTGCATCACACTGCACTACTCCCAGGTTGATTCGTATAGGACACGACCTTTACCACCAGACCACAGGGATTCGGATATATTAATTTTGCTGTACTCTTTTGTATCCATATACAGCGTCATTATTTCCGTACAAAGAACCATGAATAGAACAACGAAACGGAATGTGGAATCCGCATACTTGAAACTTAGCTTCCCGCTGTCGAAAGTAATAAAGTTTTTAATCTTAGTGTACAAAACTTGCCTGTTGTACGTCCGTTTTTAAGACATAATAATTGAAGTAAAGATAACATGAAGTCTGTTTTATAAACTTGGCACAAATTAAGAAAGTGCACAGGTGTTCGTTGAGTTAAAGGCAAGTCAAGAAGAAGATCCCATTTTCGTCTTCAGATCACGTAGCATATTCTCATCTCCCGTGGCTTACACAATATGGGGTTAATTTAAGCTGCGAAAGGACTGGTTGCGTGTTTGTCGAGCCAAGCGACACATGCGCTAATCAGAAGACTCGATATTACCCATGGGGAAAACATCTTCAATCAAGCCGTTGCTCTTAAGATTGAGGCGTCTTCAACATTTTCATCTGAAGACAACTAACGTTGTTGCGTTTCTCCTCAGCCGACAAAATTAAGTCCCTGCCATTTCTCCGTTGACACTGGGTTCATCAAGCGTCACACGCCACGTAGACCCTGACTATCACTAATCAGTTATTATTATACTTCTAATCTCAGCTTAGACTTTGGGAATTACACATTAAATATTGTTAGTGGTATCTTTAGATTTAAATTGAATTTCTAATTTCACTTACACAGACTCATATTTATTCTAAATAGTTCATTTAGTTAATTACGGTTACTTAACTGTTCATGGGTTTAACCCCTCTAAGCCTCCGTTTTTAAATTTTTACTTCTGATCCCCAATCTTAGTGGGGAATTCTAGAACTAACATATTTTCATTCACGATTATTTGCATTGACTTTCTTTCTTTTTTTTAGGGGGAGGGGGCTAAGATCTGGAGTGTGATGGTCTGGCTGTATCTTCTATAATAATAAAATTTAAACTTTGTCGGTATGTTACTTATGCTTGCATTGATATTCACTAAATTTTGCATGCGTGTTCCTTTGGCACGGAGCCAGGCCATAGAGGTATTCTATCACCGGAGTTCTCAGTGTTGCCAACAGTTTTTCAAAATATATCCGCATTCACTTACACCAAGTTATTCGCATATGTTCCTTAAATACTGGGACAGGTCATAGAGGTATTCCCGTTCTAATAATGCACCTTATTGCCACCTTCCCGAAAAATCCATTTTTTTAAAAAAAAATGCTTCATTATTGAACTAATTCGCAGTTCAAATTGCGTCGGACGTATCATCACCAAACTTAACATAATCATTAATCAACACAATGAAAAATACTGTGGGTAAACGTATCCCCAAGCATATCAGTTGCTAACGTATTTCACTATTAAATTTATACACATGTCTTTACTTATATAAATCTACACGTGTCAAGTGGCCATAAAATCTGGGACAGGCCATTGACGTGAGCCATTCGCCGCCGTTGTCAGTGTTGCCAGTCAATTTCAAAAAATAAATAATTCAAATTGTTTCCATACCATTGGACGTATTCGTAGAAAATTGGCGTTTATATACTGGGACAGGTCATAGAGATATTCCGGGTGAGCCGCAGTCGTCAGTATTGCCAATCAATTTTAGAGACTGTCTGCACCACCAATATATCAGCTAATAAAATGTGTAGGGTATATCGTGACATGTAGATCCACTTCGAAGACCTGAGACAAACACAGAAAGGAAAGTTCAAAAGAGGTACAGGGTTTCCAACTTTGGGAACAAAATCAATTTCTTACAATGGTAAGAAAATATTTGTTGGTAAATCATAAAACGAGTGGTTGTAAAACTATGTTGTTGGAACACGATTTATATCAATAGGAGGATACTGCAAGTTGAAATGTGATGTTATTTTCCTTCCAGTGTTGCCAACTTGGTATACAGTTACATATTTTAAAATGCACTACGTCGGTTTATTGGGTATTTTGTATTCCCTACTGATTTACGGTTTGCAACATTGCATTCAGTACTTCACGTATTATGATTATTATCACTAGGGAATACCAAATATCCAATAAACTGACGTAGTACCTTCGAATAAATAAAACTTTATACTAGTTTGGCAACACTGTCAAGCCAATGACATAATATTTTTAACTTTTAACATCCACCATATTGATAATTCTACTTCATTTCTTCCGTAATATGAACTTTGAGGAATATTAATTTGATTTACTATTAGTCGCGTCAAGCCCGCGAGTTTTTTGAAAGTGTAGTAACAGCTATCGGCACGTAACAGTAATCGCATGGCCATTTGAAAAAATTGAATTTTGAAATAGGTTGACAACACTGGCAACTGGATATTTGGCGTTGGGGCCACCACAGTATTTCTCGATTGCGTCAAATAATGCTTGTCAAGTTTGGTGCAGGTACGTAAAACGGTATGGAAGTAGTTTTAAATTGAATTTTTAAAATTAGTTGGCAACACTGACAACTGCAGCGGCGCATATCCTATTACGTAAATGACAAGTTTGGTGCTGATATGTCTAACGATATGGAAGCATTTTGAAATATTATTTTTTAAATTAGTTGGCAGCACTGGTAACTTGGGTGTTTGAAGTCGGGAAGGCCCACATTTTTTTCCTATTGTGCTGAACAATGTTTATGCTAACACGTAATTTGGGTGCAGATACTTACAAAGATAAGGAAGCATTTTTTAAAAGTTGGAAACACTTGAGAACTGGGTGAACTAGAATACCTCTACGACCTGCCCTAGTGTCTGATGCATACATATGAAAAATTTGGTATAAATCAATGTACACGTACAGATTTGTACAAGTAACATCCAGACACACGAACAGACATACAAACTTTAAGTTTTATATATGATTGAATGAAGTTAATATTGCGCTCGAAGTTGAACGTCTTGTACGCGTATCCAAGAAGCGAATCTTCCTGTATAGTGGCTATATTTGCCTCTAAAATTAAACAATTTTAATTTATAAAAATGGGGTGTGTGGGGTTGAGACTCGGCAGATAATCTGGATCTCTAGAACATATCCCATCATGTCATTAATTGAACATGGAATGAGTAAATTTAGATTGCCGAGTACGGTAACTGATGCTACGTGAATATGATCAGCTCAGTTGTTTCATTAGACATTTTAGTAGGATATACACATAGCATAATCTAGACTCGACGGACAGGTAAAGTTTAAGCCGGTCACAAATGAGAGGCATGACGTTCTTCGGTGTATATTTTTCCAGCATAGGAAGAGGGAAGATAGCGCCCAAGGCCTTAATCTGGCAAAACTTAAGGAGAACACTGGAAAACGTTTCAGAATGAATCGAATCTGCATGCCTCCCAATTAACCGTGATAGCAACAATTGAATCCCTGGAGCTGGGTACGTAAAACATTCTTAAACTAATGGTAATAGTGATCTTAGATGTTTATGACTCGAAGGTTTTGGGACAAGGTAAACCACCAATTGTTTTTCGCTGCATTCCATGAAATTTACATTGATGTTCATATCGTAAGGCTGAAAACTTCAATTTTAAGTAGATTCTTTTCAATGTGTTTCTACCGGGATCGAACCCGAATTCTTTAGTTACAATGGAACGAAAACATACAATCATCTTGCTGAAACACTGATACATATACAATAAAAGCTAAATGCTTTTATTGTATACTTTAACTTACTTTCGTTTTAAAGTT
>JAGDQP010013056.1:0-48787 GCA_022664845.1 Lepisma saccharinum | reverse complement strand
CCGTACATCATTACAGGTAAGACACATTGATTATAAACTTTACGCTTCAGACACATTGGAAGTTTGCTTTTGAAAATAAAATGTAGTCTTCCAAAAGAACTCCACGCCATTTTACATCTTCTATTTATTTCATCAGTCAACTTTGCATTCGATGTTTTAAGCTGGCCTAGGTAAACATACTCATCAACTATGCCTATTGTCTCTCCGTTAATCTTCACTTCCTTCTTTGCAGCATGTTGGTTGTACATTACTTTTGTTTTACTTAAGTTCATTTTAAGGCCGACTTTCGAACTCTCGTTACTCAGTTCTTCCATTCTGGTTTGTAGTTCTTCTGCACTTGAAGCAAACAGGACTATATCATCAGCGAACCGTATATATATATATATATATATATATATATATATATATATATATATGTGTGTTTAATACATGGATTTCTAAGCTAAATTTGCAACTACATTATAAAGCAAACATATCTCAGACATATTTCCAGTTGTTGTTTAGTAACATTGCTTTGAACATTTTAGATAAATTCGAAAAATAAAAGTGGTAGCCCGTATTTGGACCTTCTTCTCTTTTATTATCGGCGTGTGACGAAAATGGGTATAAAATCAAGAGAAAAGAAAACATAAGTTTAGAAGCTAAAGATGAAATAAAGAGCAATCTATTTCTATAGAATAAAATGACCATAAACCAATACAGAACTTAATTGCATAAACAATATTAAATTTATTAAACATCTTGTTTATGAAACAACGACTATTATGGTCGATTACTTTATTGACATCTTAGCCAATGAAAATAATATCCCGCCAATGGCATTTCTCGGTGGTATCCCGTGATCTTAGACTTGTGCTGCCATCTGACGAGTAGCCCAGAGGATGGGAATTTTTGAATACTATGTACAGTATAGCAAGATTCACTTATTATTATTTTCTTTGACATAAAGAAGGAAATCCAATTGGGGCAAGTTAAAGTTTTGTTTCTTTCTGTCGACAATTTGCTTATATTATGGGCTTTCAAACTTTTATATTGACGTAGCACTAAACGGAAATTCACACTTTCGCCGTACCATCAAGTAATATCATGAAATTTTGAATGTTAATATTTAATATTACATGGTTATATTGCTATTAATTATTATGCAGATGAGGCAGAGTATTTAGTAGAGTGATTCTCTTGTAATCAGGAGATCCCACGATAGATCATCGATGCAGAGCATCCTGAATGAAGTTTTTTTTTTATTTCACTCGGTCACGCCAGGCAAAAGCTATTTTCTTGTAACTAGTTATTATCATCGACCACAAAGACCCTAAGCTCACGTAAAGGAGCAATACATTGTACGTACTTTACACACACATATCACATGGCAAATGGTACCTTGAATAATGCAATGAAACAGAAATATGAGAACGTAAAAGTTTAAATATATATATATGAACATAAAATGTTAATTTATTTCGCTTAAATAGCTAATTCTCCTCTGAATGAAAGGTAATGTTATGTATTTATCACAGACATTACTCTCATAAAAATGAACACTTATAATGGCTGTGGATATGGCGCACTTTCCAAATCGGACGATATTATATATCATCAGCCGTATTCAGAAACGTTTTCTTGAAGTGACTCGATCTGTACTAGCGTGTGACTAACAATCTTTTAACATTGGTACTCACTCGTTAGTACAGCACTAGTCACTGAAAAAAAAAGTTTCTGAATACGGATGCATCAGTTTAATAATTTTATAAACTTTATGGCATACCACATATCAACCTTCCGCGTACCAGAGTTTCAAATCCCCTGGTTTATATGGTTAAATCATCGACCTCTATCTAAGAGCGGTACTGGACTGATCGGCGCCATTAAAGGGAATTCTGGCTTAGTGCCGGTGCCATAAAAAAATAATATATTATGAAACCAGCGAGCGAAGAGGATAGTTAACCTCAATTGTCCACTTTCAGTATAACCAAGGATGTATAACTAATATGGGCCAAATGGTCAGTTCTAGGTTTTTACGTTTGTTATCGTAGTGCGACCAGTTCTTTATTTATGTCTTAATTCTTGCAAAAACATGTTAATACTAATTACAGC
Organism: Lepisma saccharinum; assembly: GCA_022664845.1. Lineage (NCBI taxonomy): Eukaryota > Metazoa > Arthropoda > Insecta > Zygentoma > Lepismatidae > Lepisma > Lepisma saccharinum. Next base: position 46,693 of record JAGDQP010013056.1, on the reverse strand, counting down.
ATGTACTATTGCACAGTTCGGTACATGCATAACTCAAGAATTAAAGACATAAATTAAAAGCAAGCCACACAGTCATAGTAAGCATAAAAACCGAGTTAGAACTCAAATTTGGTCCATATTGAATTAGAGCTGATTTTCATGAACGCTTGCGTTGCTTCCGATTTTGGGTGAATAGTCAATTGAAACACGTGTTTCAAGGCCCCTTATCACGTGTAACACGTATTTCAATTGGCCATTCACCCAAATCGCAAGCAATGCAAGCTTTCATGAAAATTAACCCTTAGGCTGGACATAGACGATTGAAGTTAAATGTTTGCTCTGGCGTCTATCTTTCAGCGCTAGTCGATCACTCCAGCAACGTTATGTAAAGCTCGATGGATTAAATATATTATTACATTTCCCTGATATACTTTACGTGAGATGGAATGGATTTAGATACGGGAGACGGATCTACTTCTAGCGATCCGAAATTGAAGCTAGCACAAGCCATGAGTACCTGGCAGGTGTAATTGATTAAAAAAACTACTGAGCATCACGTTCCGTACAATACCATATTTAATTTATACCAATCTTCCTCCTCTCTTCTTTAGATATATCTTTCTCCATTCTTTGCTTCCACACGCCCAGGCATAGGCCAACCAATAAGACGCAGGTTAATTCCAATTATCCAGGCAAGAATAATCGAAAACTGGCGTCAAGTTGACCCAGCTTAATTGTATTGGGCCAGTCAATCCGTCTACCGTATTTACTTCCATGGTGGGATGGGAATGATAAAGGCTATTTTGTGCACCAAACAATACCTACTTATTTATGAGGAGTTTTAATTTGCTTCAATGTTATCAATATCTTCATAATAATATTGAACATATATAGGATAAAAGAGAAAAGAGCCAAAAACACAAATCACTTACTGCGCACAGCCAAGAAAAACATCTAAATAATTGTAGGTGGTGCCATCATCGTTAGTGGTTTCTTGATTGAAAATGGTCATATTATTCTGGTAATAACCATAGATACTCATAACCGTGCACTGGGATACGTCTCTGGGTCCGGTGTCACCCGAAGACAACGGAGCTACACATATTGTCTCCAGTGAGTTTCCTTCTTCTTGCCCAAGCTGTTCATTTGCAAAATAAACTTATTAATCGAACACAGAAGCAGAGAAAATAAACTATAACAAAAGAATTCGCTATAAACGTCTTGTTTTTGACATTTATTTTGAGTCCAGTTGATTAAATACAGTAAATGCCAATAATATTCCTTGACTTCAGGGCGAATCAGATTCGACGGGTTTTCAAGCCGAAAATATATCTCGATTTTTGATGGGTATCTCAAACCTTCGTTAAGAATTTATGAGTCGTTCATTAGTTAACAAAATTAATGTATTTCAAAGCTCTTAAATTTACCTAACAAATTGTCAATAACCAAGATCGGTTAAACTCGCCCTTTGTCTTATAACTCTCCTCCAGCTAAATGTTGTCAAAGATAAAAGGGATATTCTTTGAGTTAGGATACTGAACTATTTCCTATTCAGATTCTAACCGACTTGATATATGCATGGGTTCATACAAGAATGACTTCATCGAACTACTATAATATACATCACAGATCAGTTGAGTATCTTTATTCAAACTACGATTAATCAAGCAAGAATAAGAGTTTCCACATATTCAAAATCCTCCATATAGAAACTTCCAGACATTCGTATGAGCTACTCCAAATCGACCAAATAGCTTTTCTCAATTGATTATAAGCACATCTATACATAATACCTGAATTCCGATTATAGACATAACGAAGCCTCAATAAGATATATCTTTCCAACTAATGTCATGATATGATTAAGAAATATTAGCGAAATCCATTCCATAACAACGTCTTGTTTTTAAGTCCATTTAAAAAAGTGAACAATAAGATATAAGTAAGTTCTAGATCAACTATTTCGTAACTCAATTGTTTTTCTGAACAAAGCTCAAATAATGAATGTCACATTTCCAAGAGTTCATAGTTCTCATTATGACATCTTCCCTCTCTTCTTAACGAGGAGTTCATAGTTCTCATTATGACACTAAAGATATAAACCGACTTGCTTCACATGGCAGTACAACTTTCTTTTACTATTGACAGTAGAGGAAGGGGACAAATTGGATAACTTAACTTTAAGAGCTTTAAACAGCAACTAACAATACGTACAATACAGTAAAGTTTGGGTTTCTTTAATTTTCAACTTCAAAGTGGAAGAATAAGAATGGCTAACAAAACCTAAATGCAAATAACATTATTAAAATTCTTAGACAGTACAATTTATTCGCTTTGCTCCTATAGTGGGACAAAGCGGATCACAACAGTGGGGCAAAATGAATCAACAACTTTTACTTTCAAATTCAAACTAAGAACAACTTTAACATAATTCTTATTCAGCTAGAAAATATATAAATACGTGGCTACATAAAAATGAAAGTAAAAGCAAAGGCATTTTACCACAAAAGAACATCACTGTTCACTTTGCCCCGCAAAGAATTATTCACTTTGCCCCAAGCTACCAACAAGAAAAAGAAAGACTGTATATACCACATGCACGTCATAGCAGCAAATATTTTGAAGTATGAAAACAAAGCTAAGGTCACACATTATTCGTTTATCATGCGTTCACAAAAGAGACAGCAAATACTAGGGAAAGATATTGAAAAATCTACATGTTGAAAAATTATCAGAAACGCATATTTTCTTTTCTTTACCATACAATACCACACAGGCTTTCAAACTCGATGACCTTTTGTTCCTTCATTAGTGACGTCACAAGCCACATAGACGTTTTTCTGCCATCCCTTATTAAAAGGTTCTAAATTCAATTATTCGCTTTGCCTCATATATTCACTTTGACCGCCCCCTTCCTCTACATGGAGTAACTTCTCTTCTTATTGTTGTATGTTATTACTACATAACAGTTAAAGAAGTTCTTTATTTTAATTAGATAAGAAAGGAAAACTTACTGTTTGTATCTTTTCCTGGAGTTTAAATACCGTTTCAAGAAATGGTTTATTGAAAACAGGTCCAAATACAAAATTGGCATATTCTACCTGCAATAGTAAACAAATCACATTTTTTTAATGTAAATATCTTCATCCTGATTGCCACGTATATAGCTTTCAAGTGTTGATTGCTATCAATTTATACATACAAAAATATTGAAGTCATTAATACAAATAAGGATTGCTTTTCTTGCAAGCGCGCGACTTGTGTGAGCAACGCAAGCGTGTATAAAAGTCAGCCTTTAGACATCGGCATAATCGTATATATTATCAGGTTTCAGGTAGTTAAAGGCAGGAAATTAAGAAGAAGATGATTATTATAAATTCTGTGTTCGTTCTTGTTGATGCTGTAAATCACTAAAGTCAGTATGTTTGTTACATGATGAATAGCTATAAAGAATTATTGTTTACTTGTGAATAAAACTTTATTAGACGCAATATCAAGCTGCATATGTCGCGGTTTCTTGTAGGAATTGGAAGTTTTCAAGGTGTTCATGCATTTATAAAGAGCTCCATACAGTTGCTATGTGTAATCTTTTATTCAATCAGATTTGTTGGATGATTCTACTGTATTCATTGATATTAGCAAGCATTATATTAGATTATTTATATAATTGATGGTAAGTGCTAAGTAGTAAATAGTATATTATTGCAGTAAGATCTGTATCTGTCAGAAGCTCGCATGTTCGTTCAGGATATTAATAAAATTCAAAAAAACTATAGCCAAGTTTTACCTTGAAAGTCACACAGTATGAAGTACAAACTTCCGTAAGAAACATGCGCATGTTTTATCTTTATTATACTCCACACAAATTATGGAATGAAAATACCTTTCTGTTTTCAGATACTGGAGAAATATGAGGCAACGCCAACGCAACATAAAAAATTGCAAGAATGGGGACCGTCATCGAATATCTTTCTCAAAAGGAAAACAGATCCATGAAAACGTAGTACAAACAGTAGGTGGAAAAGTGCCATCACACGTAACAGTGAAGCGATGTTAGCAGAATGGAAAGGTGACCACACAGCATCTCACATCAGAGAGATTACGCCTAGGACTCCTATTGACGGTAATAGCAGTTATGAACATCACGTTAGTGCATGATGTGATTATCTAAGATTGCCATAGGACTGTGGAAAACATCGCCGTGACTTTAAGCATAATTAAGGACAGAGTACAGAACTTTATCATCGACAACTTGTTAGTGACAAAACAATTCAGTGCTCGCTAGTATCCCAGGAATCTCTATCCTGACCAGAAACAATAAATATTGATACTGCCGGTGCAAAATCTGCAGCACCATCGTGCTAATTGGGAGGAGTTTGTGAATCGTTTCTCCACACAAGACCAATCCTGGGTAGAATCATTTTGACCCAGAAACAAAGCAATGGAAACACCAGTCATTGCCACCTCCCAACAAATTCCAGGTGCATTCTTCCGCTGGGAAGGTGAGCATTTTTTGGGATCAATGTTTTCTACTTGTTGAGTTCCTGTAGAAAGCAGATGCATTGTGCAAATTTCGTAAGTTGTGCGATGCCATTGTACAAAATGGTAAATTGGAGAAAGGTGTCATTTACCATTACGACAATGCTCCAGAACACACGTTACATGTTATTCCTCATCCTCTTCAAGAGGCGCTCTTCGAATTGCTTAAACACCCGATTTAGCGCCGTCCGATTAATATCTTTTGTCAAAACTGAAGCAACTTATGTGTAGAGTTCATTTTCTGTCAAACGATCTGTTTTAGATTGTGGTGACGAGAACAAACGAATATTTCAGCTGGAGAAAGGGTGGCACATTTGTTCTACATTGCAAGGAGACTACGTTGAAAAATCTTAGACGTTGGTGCATGTGTGGCACTTCCTTGATACCTAGTCTCACTACCTGACACCCAGTTCTCGTGTCCTTCTTAATTTAATTTCAGCACATTACACAACATATATATTTAAAAAAAATATGTTTCTGACTTACCTCATCAAGTCCAACAGAAGTAAAAATGATTTGTTCTGTCCTGTAAAACGGTTCAAATCGTGAATCGTAATATTGTTTCTCGATTCGAGATCTACTCTTAGGTGCGGCCCAAATCTCTACAGGATCAGTTGTTATTTTTATTAATAAAATTCCGTGTGCCAAAGCCATCGCTACAACAAATCCTATGAACAGTACAAGCCATGGGTAGGCTGCACATTCTGAAATAGTAAAAAGATAGTCCTATAAACGCACATATATTCACAGAATCGAAATCTGACAAATGTGTTAGTTAAGAACTTGACCTACTCAAATAGCATTTTATCATTGAAGTCTAAAACTCTCAAAAGCTCTTAAATTTAGCAACAACTTTCCCGCCAATTTAAAATTTTTGCTGTGAAAAATCGATAGAAACCGTACAAAACTTCAATTATACCCTCCCAATTTTGACTTTACCCCACCACCCACCACCAAACTGAAACTCCTGGCGGAACCCCTGGTTTGCTATCTTTGGCGGTGGAGGTTGTAGTGGATCTTCTTCTTCCAGCTGTAAACAACAGTTTATCTCTGCACTTTATTCTTCTTGGTATCAGTAACGGGAATGGTCGCGTGAAGCACAATGGTGCTCCAATCGTGCAGTTTGTGAAATACCTATTCGTGAAAAAATAAACAATGACCTATGAGACTGTTGAAACTCGGCTGACTGGTTACCCATAGAATAGAGAGAAGGTAGATGATCGCTCAAAGTCAAATGTCTTACCAAATGTCGTCTGCAATCAAAACAACACGCCTGGAGCACTATGGCGCTCCATGCGAGCACTGGAGTGTTAAAGAAGTGGAAAATGTATAATAAAAATAAATTAGTTACACGTCTATGCGGCAAAAGTGCTTGATAACATTCAGGAAACTGTAAATGAACAAGGAATTAAACTTACTTCTGCCCCACCACTCAAAGAAGTATTCAAAGTAGTCCTCTATTGCGGCCCCTACTTTTTCCCAACTTGATGGTGCTGGCACCTCGCTTTGACTGGATATGGATACTGACTCTTCGCGATCTCCTGTAATACAGAACATTGATATTAGAAATTAATCTAATAAAGATTTTTTCTTTTTCGAAAAAAAAAAAACAAATGTAATATGCAATTTAGTAACTATACGTAAACGAAGGACTAAGTTGCAACTGAGATATGAAAAATTCTTGTATTTGATAACACCGGAACATAATTATTTTAAGCAAGTGAGCGCTATCAATCCACGAGTAATCACTAAGATTTGTATTTTTACAATATTGTTATTTACATAGGCGGATTTATGGGGGGGGGCATAGGGGCACATTGCCTCCCAGTCATTTCAGAATTATCTTAAATGATAGCTTTTAAAGTAATTGTCCCCACTCCCAGGGTGGGTCTCTCTCCTAAATCAGCCCATGATTATTAATCTGTATTCAGGTTGGAAAGATTAACGATATTTTAATGACTGACTACGAATTGGGCGGCCCGGGTTCAAATTCCTGCCAGGACACTGGAGAATTTTCTCTCAGTGATCACATGCCTGGCGCTCTGAGGTGCATTCAGCCTCTTATTAAATTGAGTACCAGAGTGTCCTTGGTATTCCTGGGCGCCTTGGGAAGGTATAGGCGGTCGAACGTGGGACTGACCACCCCACCTCACTTCGTACCGTAGTTCAAGAAAATGTGGAGCGCTACATCCACATAACACATGCGCCGTTCACGGCGCGAGCATATCGCACAGGAGATAGTTTACCTATTTTTAATGGCATTAATCATTTGGTTTTAATTGTTTTAAACGACAAATTAATCCATTCCGAGTGATGTTTACAGATTTTCCTTTAGTTAACAATGGTTCGTGATGTCCTCAAATCTTGAAACGTTAATTTAACTCATTTTCCGACGTCATACAATGATGAAATTTTGCAACAGCGACATCACTTGGGTGACAAAACAATATTCTATTGTTACTTTCATTATATTTGTATATATTGATATATTTTAAAAGCATATATATATATATATATATATATATATATATATTAATATGAACTTCTTTATCCTAAAATAAATACGAGCCCGCAGCGACGTTTTGTTTTACTGGTTGCAGAACGCTTTAGGATTTGTGTGACAAAACATTAGCTCGAGAAAATGTATCCGAACATCGAAATAACTCTAACCAAATAATAAAAAGCTTTCTTAAAAAGCATACTTTTCTTAACACGAGAAGTCCGCTTTGCATATTGTAACGTTAAGTCTGCATGGGGTCAAATTTGACCCCACATTACACTTACTAGCAATTACGTTTGATTATTTATTTACTTCACTGATTTCGATGCACATAAAAAATTGAATAATAATAAGGCATCCATATGCATACGCTATATAATTATCAATGTTTAATACAGTAAGTTTCTGATAGATACAAATTCTATAATTACTTCACAGTGAAATAATGTTCTACTAGAAAAAAATACTTTTGATTTTATGTGTACCCGATTGTTTTGTTGTTACAGTTTACCATTGTTAACTTATCTTCTAAACAATGTATAGTAAGCATACTTGTTGTGTTTTCCAATTTTGTTCTGTTCTAATCTTGTTCACTCTCACGGCTTTCAGTTTCATTCTCGCACTTTGAGCACAGAAGAATTTTTTTCGTGTGCTCTGTACATGCAAATTCCGAACATTTGTCACCCACCAGAGACGTTTTTTGTCAACGTTGCGAGGGCAGAGTCTGCATCTCTTGCTTTCCTTAGGGACAGGTCCAGATATTTTCTTCTGTAGCAAATTTCCAAAACCGCAAGCTCTGATCGCAGCTGTAACTGTTTTCTTTTGCTTCGGAAAATTTGTATTCCACATTTGACTTCATCTTTGACTAATTCCTTTGACAATATCAGGAGAAATTCCCTTCTTCCTACATTTCCAATTACTTATCTGTAAATTTTGTACGCATTCAACGCTGCCATGTCAAGAAGGTCATAGAAAACTGCAAGAGGCCATCGTCGAGTACCTCGTTTTGCAGAACAGTTCCTCAACATTTGGTCAAAAATATCAACACCGTATTTTGTTGAATTGTAGAAAAGAATTATTTCTGGCTTTTTCTGCTCATTGTCTACTTCAAGAACCGTAAAAGTTTGTGAAAAGTGGAAAGCAAAATTACAGCCTTTATTTTTCTTTGGAACGTAAGAAAAAATCACAGTGCCATTATTGTAACCAGATAAAGAGAATTATTGTTCTCGAGTTTTAGATGCTAAGAATTCGTTTGGTATTTCTTTTCGAGAAGATCGAATCGTTCCAACTAGACTTAATTGCAATCCCATCAGCGTTTGACCCAAATCAAAGCTTGTGAAAAAATTATATGTAGTTATGTTTTTCCCACTAGCACTCAAATGTTGTACCAAGTCAAGCACTACTCTCTTTCCCTGATTTTTCTCCCTCAAATCACCGGTCATTCCAGGGTGAATCTGCAAGTTTAGTAATTTAGCTGAAGCTATTTTCACAATCAATTGCTGCCCAAATTTTAATTCCATATTTACCTGGTTTCGATGGAATGTACACCCTGAATCCACAACGCCCCCGGAAAACACACAAATGTTCATCCACTGTTATATTGCTAGAAGCACAAACGCTGTTTTACGCTGCTTTGAAAACAGTTCAAAAATGTCTAATATGGCTTCAGCCTTACCACCTTTTACATTCCTCTCTTTCCTTGTGGCTTTATCGTCAAACCGAAGACACTTCAAAATATCTTGACCTCGATGTCTGCTCATTGTGGCACGAAAAAATGGAAACCCGTTTATCTGTGTGACGAACAATAAGATCTAACATTTCGTCTGTTATAAAAAGTTTGAAACACTCGAGTGCACTATGAACGTCAACATGATCTGCCATGCCACTAGCAGCACGAACAATGTTTCGAGCAGGGGCCCGATTAAATATTGTATTGCGAAATCTAAGCAACGCAATGCAACTTCATTGACCAGAAGTTGCTATGTGTTTGCCTTGCGTTTGGCGACGGAATTAAATATTGTACTTATCATGACTTCGCAAAGGGAATATTGCGTCTTCCTATGACAAACGCATAGCAAACATTATACATGCTTGAGCCAATAGGAAGCTTCGTTACATATTTTCGATACAGACTGGCAGCCAATCAGACTTTTAACGTACTCACGTGGGGTAAACAGAAAACAAGAACATGGCGACCTATAATATGTTTCGGAATTATAAGAATAAAGATGTTCTTATGTAGAATTAATGTTTTAATGTCCTTGATTAAAACTATGAACAATAATGTGACAGTGGTCAAAATTTTAGTTACTCCTCCGACTCCTTCAATTGGTAAGAATATGTGAAGTGATTTGCATTAGAGTAGTTTTGGTATTTGCTCAAGACATATTATTTACTCTGTTCATAATTTAGTCTAATGATAGGTTAGGATAGTGTAGGCCATTATGGAGTCTAGAGGAGTATCTAAAGTCCTTTCCAGAAGGAATACTAGCTACTAAATCAGTTTATTAAAGTTATTTCCTATTTATTACCCACAAACAGCAAGATACCGCTGCCCTTTGATGAAAAAAAAAACTTTGGTAAACTTTAATTTATATGGGACAGTCTAGTAACTATTGACGATAGATTATGCCCGTAGTTAAAAGACACCCATGCACCTGGCGGGATTCGAACCTGGGTCTCTCGAGTCGTGGGACTAACGCCTTAGACCACAGCTGACCTTTGAGTACATTCAATTACTTATTCCTCTATATTGCTAGTTTTTGACCTGTTAAAAGGAACCTTTGCATTTATATACAGAGTACATAAGCAGTATCGCCTTTCCCTTCTGGGTTCAGCTTTAATTTGTAGACTGTTTTAGTACCGGTACGGTAAGGATTACGATATCAGGCGCACTACATATAGCTATGAGAAAGAAGCTTATAGGATTAGAGATAGCTACAAATTAAATTTCCGTGTATAGGAAGTTAAGTTTGCTATTTTGAATGTAAACGGAATTGAACCTAAACTTAAATCAGTACTGCATAAGCTGGATGTTATCATAACCACTCCTGTCCTACAAGTGATCAACATCCCAATATGAATAATCGTTTTAAAGCTCGAGCGTCAATTGATTCCGATTAAATCGTTCAATTTCTCCATGAAGTCAGCTCAAACTGATTCGGAATTGCTACAAAAATCAAGGACTGTATGTCAAGAGAGCGAAAATAGGCTAATTATTTATATAAAAAGACGATACTTTCAATTACACAAATCTCTGCTAGGGGCAACACAATTTGCCTGAAAAAGTTTTATCATGAATATCTGCTGAGTGAAAACCTTTCGTTATAATAGGCGCCACGAAATGTTTTCACCCACGGGTGCCTGAGTTAATCTACACATTAATAATGTTGAGATATATTTATCACCGTCGAATATCAGTTTTGCTTAAAGAGCCATTTGAACACATACAATGTCTTTTTACTTTTCACTACTATGTTTCTTCCTGTTTAAAATCAACGTTTGTATTTAATATCCTTGATCTACAATTAGCAGTATTATAAAGGGTAATGCATACTTTAGGTTCTCCAGAAAAATATAATGACTAGTGCGTAAGCAGGGTCAGTTATCGTAACAATTCAATGTAGTGTTTCTTCAACTACTAAACGTTCCAATAAGAATGTTTGTTTTAAAACTCTGATGACAATCGATTCAGATTAAATAGTAACATCTCTAGGAAGTCAGAATTAATAGAATTCCCCTCCTAATGATTTAGTAAATTGTGATATTTGCTGTCTAGGAATACACTCAAAGAAGCACTCAATACATGATAATGCTACGCATTTCATAATTTATTATTTTCACAAATGATGTTCCAGATGACCTGAAAAACACAAAAAAATGACTTCTGATTTCTTTTGAAAATGTGAACGATCATAGCTATTTCTTTTATATGCCGTTGAATGTGCTTCCAGTGTTTATAGTTAACATTATTTCAGATGCGTGGAATGTAGAATATGATGAAAAGAATCAAGCGGTGACGAGAGTGCAAGAACACATAAATGCCCTGGAATAATGTGTCTTTGTACTCATGTCTTTTCCCATTGATTTTGCATCACATTACGCATACTACACATCCGAAAGAACGCACATACATTGGAAGTACATTTATTGCCATATAACAGAAGTAGCTAATATAATGAATTCCTCAAATTATATCTTTGTGTTTAATGCCCTAGTTCTTACTTCATATTTAAGACCAAAGGATCACGCGTCTAAGCCATTCCTGTGAATTCATTAAAATAATATGCTCACTTCACAAAATTGTTCTCTCATTATTAAGCATAGTTTCGTAACATTAACATGTAAGAAGTACTTACTTATTATAGGAGACTAGAATCGTGTCTCTAGTAGCATCTGTGACTCAGCAGTTCATTTAAATGTTCTTTATTAATCATAGATGTAAGCACATTCAGCTTTCCACGCATTAATTTGTTTCATACTTCTATATAATTCTAAAATAGTCAACACAAATCGACTTGCGACCAGAGTTTCCCTGGTCGCAATTTTTTGTTTTTAAAATCCCCAGTGCGCTTAGATGACGTCATTGCAAAATTTAAGAAAGTCGATATTTAATACCGTTTCTCGCAAACAAATTGCAAACTTTTCCTTGCGTGCACACAAGTCGATATTTAATCGGGCCCCAGGTTGACTCTTGAGAACAGGAGGTGTTGAGGCCCATTGGATATTTCCGTCACGACTAGAAAGTGTTCTCGTATTTTCACCAATTGATTCGAACTCTGTTCCACTGGCTTCGGATCCATTATCATCTTCCAACTTCACTACATTCTCTGTAAGGTCCTCATCGGCATCACTGCCACTACTGTCATCAAAACAATCCTCTTCTGTACCACTAAATAAATCATGTTTTGCTTGTTCAACGACGTAGCCTTTTGCAAATCTAAGATTTTCCATTACATAAAGTACATTTCAATTGTCTGCAAAACGAAAGATAAGCTGTATCACTTCCACTGAAAAACGGGACACCAACGCATAGAAAAGATAACGTGAAATGATAGGCGGATAGCAAACTTCAATTGTTTTGCAGTCAGCACAGTTGCCAGGCCCACCCTTCTATTTATAACTAGGGAAATAAAAAGTGTTTACGATTTTGAAAGTTTCGCGAAGTCCATTTGGAGTATTTTGGGACCACAACACGCTGTTTCTTATAAATTTTGTTTTTTATTTCTAAGTTTATTGCTTCTTTTGAATAAAAATTATAACACTATACAGAGAACACCCTCCAAAACAGTCAGAAACAACCAGGACAACAGAAGTAAAAGTATGAGAAATATAATAAAATATATAATCCTGGTGTCAGAAAAGATTCCCATGTGGACTTCTAGTGTTAAAAAATTCATACTAAAAAGTAAATAATAATTTTGATTGAATAATTTATAAAATGACTGCTATATGAGAGCGCTTTTTCGTGCTTTTCTTTTTAGCCATGCATAAAGAAAATTATTTTTTACTTTTTAGTACGAATTGTTTAAGAAAGCATATTTTTAAAAAGCTATTTATATTACTATTTTACTCTACCATTCTTTAGGGGCTCCACAGTCTAGTGGACTCATGTCCGCGTGGTTCCGGGTTCAAATCCCGGCCGAAGCATCCCACTTTTCAACGTCCACCCAGCGTAGTAAGGCAAAATGGGGAGTCATGTGAATAAAGACGTGACGACCGCTTGGTTTTGGAAGCCCCCAATACGCCTGTTCGTGATCAAGGTGCGCGCAGTGCTGACCACACGGACGTCACTCAGGTGGACGCAGTTCCACCAATTGCGGACAGAAGGCGTTGGGACAGGCTCAGGACCTTTCGGTCTGTAACGCCAATGGTTATTATTGGTTACTATTATTCTTTAAATCGGAAATTATAAGCCTATTTTCAGAAGAGGGAGCCTATTAGTCATATATAGGCCCACGACATAGTTTAACTATGATTCTGTTGAATTACAAACTCTTCTTCTTTTCGCATCGTTAAAAGCTCTCGGACAGTTGCCTGGATAAAGTCAGGCAATTCAGTTGAATAGAACGTGACCAACAAAAATCAGAAACATTGAAGTTTCCAAGAATATTCAATCAAAGCATACTTAGAAGAAATGTTCTCTACTCTTGTGCGGGTTCACATTGCGACTATTATTCGACTGTAGAAGTTTTTTTTTATTTTCTACAAAAAAGAGTAATGCAATAATGAGCCTCTCTTGTAATCCAGGATCAGTGATTCCGCCAGATCCCTCCTGTGGGGGATGTAACCTGCCAAATCCTCCAGAGCACCCTCAACTTCAAAATTTTACGGTCAAAAATACATAGAAACCATAGAAGACTCCACTTAAATCCTCTCAATTTTGACTTTACACCCCACTCCACCCTTGTACTGAAAATCCTATACCCGGGTAACATTGAAGGTCTTTTTTTACGAAAACAACAATACCTCTCTGAACAGACTGTATATCATATGAAAAATGTAGTGAATTTCAGCCAAAAATGATGGAACTTAAAAGTACTTTTTCTTGCTCTCTTGAAAGAAAGAAAAAAAAAGAATCGATAACTATTGTTTTTTGTAAAAAAAAAAAAAAAAAAACCTTAAATTATTCAAAGTGCAACGCCCCTGTGGGACAAAATCTATCAGAAAGTCATTCAGGTAGTCAGGCAAGCATCTAGAGAATCAAAAAAAACTATATTACGCTCCTCTGCACTTTTCTATAATATTCCTCTTCAATGTCTTATGGCCGTCCGTACCTCACTTCGCTTCGAAATTAGATTATGCGTTCGCGCCCAGTGGACGACCGTATAGTGACTGAGAATTTCCCTGGATACCCTCAGTTGTTGAAGGCAAAATGTCGGGATTATACCTTGAAGAAGGCAAGGTCAATTCTCTCCTCAAGTTCGTCTCTTTGTTGTTAAAATATTTGCTATTTAAAAAAATCTACTAAAGTGAATTTCGAGCTTATTAAAGAAATATGTTTCTCTGTATTATTATTCATTGTTCATTGTAATAGATAAATTGGTTCTCTAACGAGAAAAAAATAAATGAATTTATAAAAACTATTTATGTAGTGAATCCGCCACGCCAGTCCCCCCCCTGTAGAGGGTATCCCCCCCAAACCCGCGAGACCACCCCCCCCAAAAAAATTAACATTTTTACTGTAAAAAATCGATAGAAACCGTGCGAAACTGTACTTACACCCTCCCAATTTTGACTTTACACCCCCCCAAACTAAAAGTCCTTGCGGAATTTCTGTGTTTACGTACTCTTCAATACAATACACATTTATATATAACATGAAGTTCTCAACAGCATGAAAAGAGGCTGGTAAATGATACTGAACCACATATAAATTCTTTTTATTCTTTGTTTAAATGATCTTTTTTTTTTAATCTGAAGTAAAAGTAACCATCTGTTTTATCCGAGTTTTCAGTTTTCTGAGGTAATATACGTAGCTCATCTGGTAGAGCGTTGTCTTCGCCTTCTGGAGATCCTGGGTTCGATAGCAGCGGACGAACATTCTGACTTCGCTTTTCCTACTTTCTCCTCAGTCACACTAGCGCAGCGTTCCACAAATTACTTACAAGTACGGATCAATTTTATTAATTGGAAGGTTTCGAGGACCAATCTATTCTTGGCCCCTTCGATAACACTTTCGAATATTTTTTTTTTTTTTAACATTTTGAGTTATTCTCTAACAGTATCAAAAACAGTCGTTGCTTTCTTAGAGTCCAGACAATATTATTATATCCCGGGTCGAGTCCCGGCAGGGGCATGAGTGTGGATTTTAACTGGCTGTATATGGGCAAATCGTGACGGGCCGAAGTCAAAAGTTGCTAGACTGGCCCATATAAAATAAAGTTTGCCAAAGATTTAACAAAGTTATTATCCTCTGATTCTCAACTGTACTATGTGATACGCAGCTCTCTGGAACTTAATTTTTCATCTTTTTGACTAATGCTCAATCTAGTCTAGATTAAAAAAAACACACAGTGGCAGAACTCGCAGACCACAGTTTGTGGAACGTTGCACTAGGAAAATACCGGGATGATTACCTCAACTTTGGCGCTAGTCGACTTCTACTTGGATCCTTTCACCTACCTTACCCCGGCCTGAGCCAGCCATAGGCCATAAATAAATTAAAATTCCAATATAATATCGCTCCCCATTACCGCAGGGTTCTTCTACCAGGCATATATCCGGAAGTTGGTTTGTGGACTCCCATGGACCGCGCTAAATACGTCCCTGGGTTCCCTGTATATAAAATCACCAATGTTGTTGGAAGTTGGAGCAGGTTTTTTGTGATAATGATCGATATTCTACTCGACAGCAAGGTGAATCAACGGTAGTTTGGTATTGTCTTCCATAGGATGAAGACCTAAAGACGAAATTGTGTCCCTGCAGGGTATCGAACCCGAGACCCGCCGAAAAAAGGAAGAAAGCGTTACCACTCACCCATCGGGAACAATTTTTATTTTGTAGCAGCTGGTCATTTGTATTGAATGACTTACCTTGACGATTTCTTGCAAGAAGGAAAAAAATTGCAACTCCGACAAAAAGTACAGAACCAACAGCAAATATAATCAGCATAATGACGAAGACGCCATCCAATTCACCAATCAGAAAGTCCTCATCTTCAACCACATCGTCGAAAGAACCAGCTGGACAACTGGCGGAGCAATCCACACAACCGCATGCTGAGCTCTCTCCCTGAAAGTAAAAGAACCCGTAATATATCAATTTATCGAATCGTCTGAAGTATTAAAATGTACACAGACTTACTAGATAAAGTCTAAGGAATGGTACACCAGCTAGATGGTAGCGGTCAGGTTCTAGAGCAGTGGTTCCGAAGAAACAAAGATAGGAGATCAGAATCTGCGCAGATAACAAAAAAGCACTATAAATCGGGTACTTAGCTAACTAACTATACTCTATGGCTTACGGAACTCGCAAGTTCATCGCCAAAGTAAGAAACGCTCGCCATTGGATTCTATCCTGGGAAATGTCAAGTCAGTTTTCATCATGAAGATCTGCTTCTCGAAGATCTCTTCCAATATTGTCATCATAACGACGCACAGTGGAGTAACTGTACCAAAATCCTGGCCAAAAAGGTACATTTTCAAATGTAGTTTACAAGATTAAATGTTATATTATCTTCAAACAGCTGATAAACTGGCCCGTCAAGCGATGTCTACTTTGGGACAGATAAGCACATCAGGCGACTGCTATCGGCAGTTGAATGTAAGGTACCGTTGGTCTCAGACGTGTATTTACGTGCAAAGTTCTTTCTAAATATGTTTGAACTAAATATTTTTTTTACCTTGGTTTAATATTGCATTGACTTCAACTTTTATACAGGTGTTATTAAAGGTAAGTACGTAAGTTACAACTATAATTTATTATCATTTATGTTAAATAAACTGATTTAAAAAAATCTTTATTTATTCTTACTGGACATTTTCTATTTGTAATTGGATAAGGCTTTTAAAGGCTTGTCGGGCAAGTTTTTTTTAACCACTGTAATAATACAGATTCAATGAAAAATTATTCTCAAAAGAAAAATCTTGCACATATTTGCTCCATTTTTTAAATTTAATGTTTGAGGTATTATTTTGGAATTGAATATGCCTGGTTACTTCGTAACAGGGCCATAACTCAGCTCCTAGTGCACAGAAATCTTTGAAACAAAAAATGTTAATACCAAAGTGCATCTGCGGAACTACGTGGTGATGCTTCTGAAATCAGGGACGTCTCGGTAATACCTCTACGCGGAGGGGAACTTCAAAATTTTAAATGGGAATTTTGGATGCTGTAAGTAAAGAAAATAGGAAATAAAAGTTCCAAACTAAAGTGAAATACTAAATGAGATATGTGGAATCAAAGGATGAAATTTTCAAAAACAGGTGTGTCCCAAGAATACTAATACGGGGGGCAAGATGAAAAAATTTCAACAACTTTCAGTCGAAACATTGTTGAATATCTCGTAGCGTTTTGAAATTACAAGAGTTAACTTACAGGTCAACAGTTAACTTACCACCTAGCCCTTGTAACTGAAGAAATTTTAAAATGTTTCAACTGAAAGTTGTTGAAATTTTCATGTTTGTTTCAAAGAAAGGAAAATCAACAATTGTCTCTACTTAAAATTTTGAAGTTGCCCCTCCGTAAAAGCATTGCAGGGACAACCCTTTTTAGGAAAATATCACCCTTTGATTCCGCACATCCCATTTAGTATTTCACTTTAGTTTGGAACCTTTATTTGCTATTCTGTTTGAGTTACAGCATTTAAAAGTCCCGAGAACCCTATACATCATGTTAATTTCAATCACCAATTAGGTCTTCTAACTGCCCAACGGTATGAGCTATCGAAAAGTAATTCCTCGGAAAGTTTTTTCAGAATTTAGTGATTATTTAAATGGGGCAAAATCAACCATTGTTACCATTTAAAATTTTGAAATTGCCCCCGTAGAGGTATTCCAGAGACGCCCCTGATTTCAGAAGCATCACCAAGTGATTCCACACGTGCACTTTGGTATTAATATTTTTTGTTTCAAAGACTTCAGTGCACTAGGAGCTGAGTTATGGACCTGTTACGGATTTCGTGAACTACAATGTATGTTTTTTTTTTTCATCAATACCTTAAAAATCCAATTTTGTTAAAAAAATATTTCTCCCCATAAACCAATACAAAAGTGTCATTAGAAGCCATACCCCAAATTTTATTAAGATATTTGCATAAATAAGCAAAATATGAAATATTTCATTATCCTCCATAAGAATAACATTGACCAAAATACTGTGTTTAGAACTTTCATTTCTCGGGAACCAGATGATGTAGGATAAACATTCAAACTACTAAATTAGTTGTTTTCCAACTCTTCCCAATGGCGCAATCATAAGTGAATTAATAAATAAATTGTAAAAAATTGGAAACCCCATTTTTGAAGGAGGAAGTGCCCCCCCCCCTGGAAGGTCGAATCTTTTTAGTTCATTATTCGATGTGGGTTTCGTTACTTTCCATGTCTCTACCAATTTTTATCAAAATCGGACGTTTCCTTCAAAAGTTATTAATTTTGGCCGTGATATGGGGTCAAATACTCCACAGTGCGACGTCGCGGTCTTTTCCTCTGGGTTTTCAACCAAGATCGAACCTAATCTTAATTTCTCCCCCATCTGAGCTACATGGCCTGCCAATCTTAGTCTTCGTGATTTCATTATTCTTATAATGTCGGGTGAATCATACAGTCTGTGGAGTTTCTCATTAAGCAGTCTCTTCCAGTCTCCGGTTATGTCGTCCCGTTTCGGCACGTATACCTTTCTCAAAACCTTATTTTCACACACAAGTAATTTATGTTCAACTGCCGGAGTAGTACTCCAACTTTAGCAACCGTAAAATATTACTTGCAGAATAACTGTTCTCTATATTTTAAATTTCAGCATTCTTGATATTATCCGCGAGGTTAAGAGTTTTTGGACTGAACAAAACATGCGTTACCCGATGCAAGCGACTCTTTTATTAATTTCATGACTTCGCCTAAATCGGGTAATGGAGACTGATATTGACGACTTTCTTGTGAAACTATATGGAACCGATACTTTTGCAACTTTGGATCTAAGTCACGCTTTCTTGCAACTGTAGCTTGATAAATAGGCTAGCAAATTATTATTAGTACTAATAACAACACCTTGCCGATTGTAAGAATATCTCCGTCTTTTCTTCGGCCTTTCTGTCTCGCATTTTACATTTCAATGTTTTATGGAGGATACAGTAGAAAAATATCCGTTTGTCATAGCTTATCTGGATGATATCATAATTTGCGATACAGGGGTATAACAATGTTTGGAGCTCACGTGTAATAAAGTAGGAAAATTTAACAACTTCAATGTTAAGGTAACATATTGGAGATTGTAGTTTTTAATGAGAACTTAGGTTGATCAGTATACGACAACCAGTTTTGTCCACTTTCAAAACATTGTCAGAAGAGACACAATTATCAGAACAATAGGTAATAACAATATGTTATTACATATTGGCGGACAAGAGAACAGAGAACAAGATGGCGGACGCACAGGTGGAGTTCTGCGTTGTGTGCGGATATAAAATTAAGAAAAATGATGAAATAGTGAAGTGCGATGGAAAGTGTGTCTCGTTGTTTCACAAAAACTGTGTTAGTATAAACAAAAGTGATTTTGAAGCAAAGATGAAGTCAAAGAAAAGCTGGTATTGCAACAGGGAAGACTGCGACCAAAGAGATCATTCCAAGGACATAGTGTTATCACTGAAGAAAATGAAAACTGAATTTAGTAATCTAAATAAAACTGTCAAACTGGTATCGGAAGAAAGTAGAGCAATTAAAACCTCCATGGATCATTTCAACTTGGAGTTTGAAGAGTTTAAAAAAGATCTAAGTGATTTGGAATCGAAGATAAACAGTACAAGGGACATTTCCAAAGTTCAAGAAGAAGTCGAGGAATTGAAGCAATATTTGAGAAGGAACAATGTTGAAATTCATGGAATCGTTGAAAAAGCAGGCGAAACTAATGATGATGTGTACAAAATAGTAATGAATGTAGCTGAAGCGCTTCTTGTTTCATTACCTAAAGAACAAATTGACATCGCTCATAGCATTTCTACAAGGGTTTCAGGGGTATCAAGGCCAATTATTGTGAGATTTACGAACAGGTGGAAAAAAGAAGAACTTTTGGATGCAAGAAAGAACAAAAGGGATTTAAAGTGCAGAGACATTACGGGATTTAGTATTCCGGAAGGTAGTAGTAATAGTAGAGTGTACATCAATGAAAACTTAACTGAGAAAAACAAAGGTCTGCACAAAAAGTCAGGGACCCAAGACCAAATGTTAAATTTGTGTGGGTACGTGATGGTAAAATATTTGCACGTAGATCTGAAAACGAAAGAGCTGTGTGGGTCAGAAATGATGATGACCTCGCTGCCCTAAGAAAGTAAGGGAATAAGTTTTGTGGAAACGATGTTTTCATGACAAAATATTTACTAACTGTGTAGTTATTTGACTAGTTTTTATGAATAGTGTTACTCCAGATGACTTAGTCCTAACTAATCAAGATTTGCTCTTTGAGTCAGTTCAACATTTTAACATTTACAAATCAGCATGTACAAGGGAACAGTGTCACTTGTCTAACATTAAATACAAGAAGTATTAGAAATAAGCTTATAAAAGTACAGTCTCTTTTAAGTAGGCTTTCTTTAATTGATATAATTGCCGTGAGCGAAACTTGGTTATCTCCACTAGAAACTAAATGTTTTAATATAAACAACTATACCCCTGTACATGCTCACAGAGGTGAGAAAACTGGTGGTTGTGTTGCCTTATATGTTCATTGCAGTTGGAAATTCAGAGTGTTGGGTAAGGTAGAAAAATAATATAGTATCCTTGCAATTGAAATATATAATGCTTCAATTAGTATTAATGTAATATGTGTATATAACCCAAAAAACAATCACGCTGCTCAAATGTTGCCTGACCCAGAAAATATTCTAGCAATGTGTTCCCACAAACCTTTACTTGTTACTCGTGATTTTAATGTAAATATTCTTGAATTTACCGCTCCTGAAGATTCAGAACTAATAACCCTATTAAAATCGTATGGTTTAGTTTTATGTAATCGAACTCACCCAACAAGAGTAACTGAGAACTCTGTCTCGCTCATAGATCACATCTATTCTAACCTCTACAACTATAATCATATACTAGGAACCATTGAAGCTGATCTTAGTGACCATAGGCTACTCATAACCAAAATAACTGGTGAATGGAAGGTAGTAAATAAATTAAACACGTCTGTTCAAAAACCAGCTAAATTATCTGTTCCAAGAATCAACTACGCTAGGGCTAAATTATTTTTTTTTTCAAATGAAATTTTTCAAGCGAATGAAGATGATATAGATCGACACTATGACAAACTCATAACTTACTTAAACTCTGGTATAGAATATGCAACTTTGATTATAAAAGACAAAAAGGTTAAGTCTTCCAAATGTTACAAACCTATTGCACTATGGATGACATCATCCCTTCTTAACCTCATACGACGAAGAGACACACTGTTTTCTAAATTAAAAAAATATCCCAATAATCTAAATTTAAGAGAGGAATATATATTTTATAGGAACAAAGTTACAACTGAAAAAAGGAAACATAAATCTCTCTTCTAAGAAAATAAATTAAAGAATAGCCTTAATGACCCTTCTAAATTCTGGAAAACTGTAAATAGTATACTAAAAAATAAATTCGATTCTGAAGAAACGTGCCATTTACAAATCAAAGAGAACGGCAATATAATTCCTCCCGAACTAATTCCAGAAACTTTCAATATTTTTTTTTGCAAATATTGGTTCACAAATAGCTAAAGCTATTCCAACTTCCAAAACCAAAACACCACAGCAAACTTTCACCTATTGCAAATCCTTCTTTTTAAGCCCTGTTACTGAGTGGGAAGTTAGGAATATTATAGGTGGTTTAAAGGCCACAACAAACCAAACTAAAGATAGGATAACAAACAACCTTATTATGAACTGTATGGATCAATAAAGACAGCCGATTGCAAGATTCATAAACTTTTCATTTACTAAGGGAGAGGTTCCTGAGGAATGTAAATTAGCCAAAGTAATCCCAATTTTTAAATCTGGTGATCCGGAAAATTTGAATAATTATCGGCCAATTTCCATATTACCAGTTTTATCGAAGATTATGGAGAAGTGCGTAGAAAAAAGACTACGCAACTACTTAACATCAATAAGATTTCTTTACAAACATCAATACGGCTTTAGAAAACGATCTTCCATGCAATCGGCAGCAATAGAGATAATAATTCAAATTGAAGACGCTTTAGACAAAGGAAAGATAGCTTCAGGCTTATTTATTGATCTAAGTAAAGCATTTGATACTGTTGATCACCATATCCTCATTCAAAAGTTAGAAAACGTGGGAATAAGAGGAATTCATTTAAAATGGTTTATAAGTTATTTAACGGCCGTAAGCAGTATGTTGTTACGAATAATTTTGAAAGTGATGTTATAAATACAAATTGTGGAGTTCCCCAAGGATCAGCGCTTGGACCTTTATTATTTTTAATATACATAAATGATATTTCTCATCTTAACCTGAAAGGAACACCGATCGTTTTTGCAGATGATAATTATGTATCATACATAGCAGATACCGTAAATGAATTGGAAAATAACATGCAAAATGATTTATGTATTCTGCAGGATTGGCTGTCAATAAATAAACTTTCCCTTAACGTAAATAAAACAGAATATATATTTTTTCATAAAAAAGCTAGTGCCATTACAGGTTCTAACATAAAAATCTCTTTAGATGGACATCTCATCAGAAAAACAGCTGAAACAAAATATTTAGGTCTGTATATTAATCAAAACTTAGATTGGCAAAATCATATCGCTCATATATGTAAGAAAGTATCCCCAGTTGTAGGTGTTCTTCATAGACTTCGTAACATATTGACGGTAAATCGTATGAGAGAAATTTATTATACCCTTGTACACTCGCACCTAACATACTGGTACATGATTATACTATGGGGTCGAAGTAAGATAACAGGGCTACATCCTCTTCAAATCCTACAGAACCGAGCCTTGCGCATTCTATGGGGTTTCCCACCCCGCCATCCAAATCTAGAAACTTATTGTACTTCGAATATCTTCCCAATTCAATCGTTGTGTAAACAAGCTGCAACCCTATACGTGTTCAACGCTATTAAGAAAAATATCCATCAAAACTTTCAGTTCACTTTGAACAAAGAACTACATTCCTACAATACCAGAAATCAAGCACGTGTTCATCTTGAACAATACGATTCAACATTATATGGCGTAAATGGGCTCGAAAACTATTTAGCTAGGTGTTATAATGATATTCCGGACGAGTGTCGACGCTCTGCGTCTCTGATTGTATTTAAAAAGCAAATAAGCAAAATATTGTGGGAACAATTGAAAGGGAAATGAAAGTGGAGTAGAGTGTATATGTCACTATTTTTTATCTTCTTTTCTTTTGTGTATGAACCTTTCAATCTGCAGTGAAGAAAATCACTGTATTATACCTTCCACTAAAAGATTGTAATTTTATATTATTGTAGTTTCAAATCAATAGCCTTGATGCTACTGGTACTCAGAATTAGTGTATCTTAAAATGGAGTGCCTCTGTTGTTTCTTTCTTCTGCTCAGTAACTATATTTCCGAGCAAACACTGTACTTCACAATTTGTTTATTAGCATAACTGAAGAATGTATTATGTCATATATTTTTTTTCTCAAACAGCAGACTTCGAATTGTGCGTTCTTGTAACATGTATATACGTATATACTGCTTCTTGATGCGAGGTTTTGCTCGTTGGAGCCCAATGTGAGTGAATAAATAAATAAAATAAATATATTTGAAGTAGAAACCAAGAACAGAGTGAGGCATTGTAAAAAGAATTCAGAATGTAACCAAAGGAATAAACAAAGAGGCAGAGGCAGGAGATTGGTGGTTAGCTGGAGAGGAACAAAGAAAAATCGTACAGAGTCCAGAACATGTAATGAGGAGATATTCACCAGGATCCGTAGACCTATACGTGCTTTTTTTGTGAATGAAGAGTATTAACAAATTAACAGGGTTCCATATTTAGAGGGGGGAGAGACAGAAAGTACTTAAAAAAATATCTTCTGATATTTATTCATTATTCTACTTGTAATGATTACATGTTCTTTGTTGTAAAAATGATGTAATCAAGCACAAAACCTTACAATAACACACAAGACTAGAGGAAAGAACCTACCTTGTAAATTTCGTTACAAGGAACGAATCCTGGATTCAATGCTGTAAAATTGTCAGGAGCAACATCATTTATGATATAATTAATTTGCACAGGACTGAATTGATCTCTGTCCCCAATATAATCAGACCATCTGTAAAGAGATATTTAAAAATAATCGTTAAAATTAAGTATCTTCGCAATTAAAGGTGAAATTGGTTAGATCACGCAGCAAGTAATGCTAGCCAATTATGATGGTGTACTGTATAAATAGTACTGCTCTTAAACGTCATTAGTGCACCTACTGCACACGAAAATGAGTGGATGTTTTTATCACTTTTATGAAATGGTAGTTTGAGATCGTTTGTGACAATCACGTAAGGTAAGCTCGCAAGGAAAGCTAAGAACTGTGAATTCGGTGGTTGATACTGGAAACTATGAGAAAAACTATGGATATAGGATTTTCTGCCTTATCGGTATGAGAGAAAAACTTATGACAGAAGGTCAGCTGGTGCAAGTGTTTGATGATATTCTACACGCCTCATAAAGTGATAATCCAATGACAGGGAATCAAACTATCTTGACAGCACTAGTCGATTACCAATGTTATCGAATGTGTCGATAACACTCGATCGTTTACAGCACCACTGTTGTGAGAAGGAACCTCAAACTATGCTTCTATCAATTGTTTGTGCACAAGACTCTCTAGCAATGCTTTGTTTAGATTACTAAGATCATTACGATCGTTTATTATGGGTGAAACTAACTAGGGTTCAGACTACTGCCTTAACTTGGTTTCCGTTCTTGTAGTGCAACCTAGTGAGTATCGCGGAATTAAGTAAATGGTTTAAATGTTTAAATTATAAAATAATCTTCACAAATGAATTGATTGTAGTGTAACATTATGCAGATTATTTCTGCAATCATTCTTCTACACTTTAAAAGTGTTACGCACCACTAGAATGCTATATATTTCGATACCGAAAGACATAAACTCACCAAGTGAGCTGCGCTTAACGGCCATCTTCCTTTTAGATAACTAACGTAAGAATATAACCACACCGTAAGTTGATGCTGGTTAAATTTGAAACCCGCGTTAACCGTAACTACCGTTTACATTACTAACATGATCTTGATTAACATTAAAAACGATAAGATGTTAGTAATGTAAGCAAGGCATTAACGTTAACCATGGTAAGGTGTTATTAATGTAAACTACTACCTTTTTCTTATGCACGACAGAACCTACAAAACCTCTACCTATTTAGGGGTTTTACTATAGGTACTGTGTGGATGTACAAATCCGGTTGTGATCAAAATTCACTACGGGCCACATGCACAGTCGTTCCGCGGGCTTCCCACGGAAAGCCTGAGGGGCCCTTGACCATTTTGTGTTGCACAGTCATCCCGTGGGACTGAAATAGACCCGCGGCCTCCACGCGGCATCACGGATTAGTTGCGGGAGGATTGAACCACCCGTGGGTGATATGTGTATCTACACATCGTGATTTTATTTCTACATTTATCGAAATCTATTGCATTTTAACCATGAGTGTTGCTTTAACAATAGACAAGAAAGTGGTACAAGTAATTTACAAAACATTAAGTTTACGATCAGACCATTTATGATAATTATTGTATAATTTAAAAAATCTGCAGTGTTGACGTGGTCGTAATAATATTACTATAGTCTGCTCACTAGATGGCAGGGAGAAGGATAGGTTCAATTCAATTAAGACTAGTGCTGAAATGGCTTTTCCTAAAAGTAAGCGTAGTTTATCGAACGGATTAGAAAATAAAACGAGTTTTTGGTGCATGTATTATAACATTAGTTCGCAGCTTGTTACGTATATAGCAGATCGTGCAGAGCATTGTATTGGCTTAGACTTCATATGCCTTTGAGTGCCGCACATATCGCAAGACGCAAGTAGTCGTACCGATAAACTGTGGTGTAGTTAAATAATAATAATAATTTGTTATTCTGTTTCTGCACAAGAGCAAATTACACGTTATGCTCATGCTTCAGTACATGAGAAAAGATTAATATCCGCTTGAAATTAAACATACATTACGCTAGCTTTTCGCAATGGCGAGTATAGGGTGCTGAAGACCTCAGAATTAGAGCTGATTTACATACAAGCTTGCTTTGCGTTCGATTTGGGTGAGCAGTCAATTGAAACACGCGTTTTATTGTGTGTTCTACGTACTACGCAATAAAACACGTGCTTCGATTGGCTACTCTCCCAAATCGCAAGCTTGCATGTAAATCAGCCCTTAGCAAGGATTCTGCTAGACTCCCCAACGGGTGGTGTAACCACTGCAAATCGTCGAGCACTCCCAATTTTATTATCTTTGTTGTTAAAAGTCAATAGAAACTGTGCAAAATTATTTGTATCCCCTATCTTTGACTTTACATTACACAAACTGATGATCCTCCCCTAGTTTTAGCAATTTCAAACATATGTCATAAACTTAAGTCAACGTCCCGACTTTTTTCAAATGTAATAGTGTAGTCTCCCGTACTGTAATAGTTTAGTATCCTGGTACCATCATTAATGGCGGGTAAAGAAAGCCCTGTTAGGAAATGCCAGCATAAGATATTAGGTAATGCTCCATTCTAATAACTTTACAACCTTTTTACTCTTAATTTTTCCATGTAATTTCATATGTATTCTCTTTTAGCTTAATTAAATTTGCTACGGTAGGCCTAGGTTCGGTTAGGTTTAATCAGATATGAAAACGTAAAAGGACCATGAACTGATTATGGTGGAGCAATTTCCGATGTTATTTTTTAAAAAAAAAACGCTTCCTAATAGCATGGTTAATACAATTGCAATTCCCTTTCTGTAATATAAAATGTTCCATTTATTCTCTTATTTCTCCCAACATACACTTTCGTGATTAACTTTTTGATACTTTTAAATAATTTCCCATGATTACATATTTCTTTCTATCTTTTTTTTTTTTTTTTTTTTACAAATTTGGATACCAATGCCTAATTAAAGATCAGTATCTTTTTTTCTGATAACGTGAAAGAAAAACTTATTGTTACTTCTTCATTAGAGTTATATTCTTCACGTATTTTCCACCACACATCACCTAATTATTTTTATTAGATACTGCATTGGTAACTTTACATTCCCTTTGTCTTATATTTTTCCTGTGTTTAGACAAATGTGTCCCACTTCTTAATTATACGAAATCATTTTGGGCTTGCAAGTTTGCAACGGTTCCTCTTCTCTCTAGAAACAATCAAATAAATGACAAAATGATCGAACGCAACGTGATTGTCTACTTTTTCCACTGTTTTTCTAGCCTCGCTGCAGGTTTATTTTACTAAACAAGCCGGCGGCTTAATCGTCATCGCGGGATTCCGTCGAAAAGCACTGTGCAACAGCAACACAAAGTTATCCCTTCGGCAGACCGCGGGAACGGGGCACCTGCGGGTTTGACTGTGCATATGCCCCTACATCTCAAGGATTGTGTGTTATGAACATAAAGAATTACAAATAATAAAAATGAATTATAAGAAAATGGAGTAAATTACCTCTGTGGATTACATTGGCTTGGACTGTATTTTCCACACATCATACCCAAAGCCAAATTGCCAGTGGCTGGCACGATTACTTCGTCACATGAATTATATGTGCCATACATGTATTCTTCTGAGATATACAGATCAAACTCAGCAACTGCTTCACCTATATCAAAAAGACATTTGAAAGTTTCAATTATATTGGTAAAATATTTTCTAACCAGTAAATCTCAATACCAACAAAACAGAACGAGATAAGAAGGAACACGGGACAGGGGTGTGCTCCAAATAATTGAACAAAGAGCTCGGATCAAATAAAATATTTAATAAAGGGTTCGCGCAAGCCCTTGCGACCGCCTTCTTCACAAGCCAGCAGCAGAGATATGTTCCAAATAATTTAACAAAGGGCTCGTAACAAATATACGGTAACTAGTTAACAAAAGGCTCGCGCGAATCCCTGCGAGCACCCTCCAGCTCGCACATCCTTGAACACTGCCTTCTCCTGCAAGATCAAGACCTGAGAGTTTTGCCATCATCCACTTGGTTTCCACGTGGACTGAGATGGCGCATCTAGTCGCCATAACATATTTTGATAACTATAGAACATCTAGCAGATCTTCACTGGAACTGTAATGGGGATCCATCAGAAGTCAAGTTGTAAATCTAAGGTATATGTGCTATTAAAACTAAGGCTGGCTTTTCATGCACGCGTTACACACAATCTTTGCTTGTGAACTGGATGAGTACCCAACTGAAACATGAGACTTTCAAACCAGTATCCACTCCATTGGTAGTAACTAATTGTGTCAACTGTGTGAAATTTCAAAATGCGTATATACATACATATATATATATAAAGATAACCGAACTCGAGTTTTCTATTCTAACCTAACCCACTAAAGTTTGACTTGTAAAAGAAAGCAAAGTGTAAAAAGATGCAATCATAAACTTCTGAAAACAATTTGGTGGATTATCCCGGCCTTTCTTGCAGGCGCCCACCGCGCAAACAAAGAACGTGATTAGCACGTACATGAAAAGTCGGCCTAACAGCAAACATTAAAATATTTACAAGATCATGTAACTTGAAATCTTAATTCCTGTTTGAGTAGCTAGAATTGCTATCTGTTTTCAAAAATAAACAAACCAAAAACGTATAGATGTACTCACCAAGATACCCTTCTTGAAACTCCACACCTGTCACATTTATGAACTTTGATTGATTTGGTGCACACGTGAATTCACAAATAATTCGAACAAAATTTCGGAAACAAGTAGGACATCGTTTGAGTACTGCTGCAGCCATGTTAATATTTGAATCGAGGTTTGTCACTTGACTCGCAGAACAGCATGTCCTCGGAGAATCATCGTCGTTTACTTGAAAAAAGAAAAAGGAAACGAAATATTACTAGCATCTCAACAGAGAAAGTCCTAATTTCGAAAGCTTGAAGAAACACGATTTAATCGAGTGTGCAAAAGAAAAAAACTGACTTACCTAACCTCCACGTATCCTTGGTCATTAATTTTATTAAATTTCCTAATGTGTGCATGTATATGAAAAGAAAAGTTCTTTTTCTTTTTTAAAAAAAAAATACAAACAAAACCACACCACGATTCGATCCCGTATTAGCTTTCCGACATGCTACCAATACAGCAAGTTAGTAATTGGAATTCGGCCGCTTGTCAGTCTTATTGACAGTTAAGGAGTATTATTAGTGTTTAAGGAGTAATGCGCCTGCGCGAGAATGACCCTGTCTTAATAGGGCTTTCTGTATTGAGACTACTGAATTCATTTCAAATCTAAACTTGAATCAAGACACGCTTACAGCGTCGGATCACAATAGTAAATGTTCTACAGTCGTAATTCTAAACACGCCAAGCTCCGTTGTTGTTGTTTTCTTTTACTTTTCCTGTTAAAAGCATTCTTGTATTATCATATCTATTATAATAAGTGTGTTAGGAACGATTAGTGGAGGATAGGAACATCAGGTTCGGTTCTTTTCTTTTCGTTGTGTCCGATAGGACGCCGCCATTTTAAACGTTGTCTTGCGACTGTGTTTACTATTATGATCGTCGTGTCACATTTACAAGGTCAGATAAAATCAATTGACGAGTTGAGAAACAAAGAAATGAAAGTAACGAGTTTATATATTGTTTATATACAGAGTATATGCACTTAGGGGTCGCCAAGTTAAGGGATTAGTCCACTTATTTTGTTTCCAGCTTCCATTTTTGGCCTAATACTAGGGTTGCCACCTTTTGATGAATAAATTACGGGACACTGCAAAAATTACGGGATAATACCAAAAATACGGGACAAATCTGAAATAACCTAAAATAAAATTAACTAGTAAGGTACTGTACTACTATATGGCTACCCGCATAGTTTACAGCATCCATGATAATCAAGAGCACACAGAAAAGAAACGTCTCTCTTGCGAATTTTCACAATCCAAAAACACTGCCGGGTGGAAAATGGAGATTTCGATTTCCTAAGCATAGTTGGCGTTGGTACCTGCACTGCAAG
Organism: Lepisma saccharinum; assembly: GCA_022664845.1. Classification (NCBI taxonomy): domain Eukaryota; kingdom Metazoa; phylum Arthropoda; class Insecta; order Zygentoma; family Lepismatidae; genus Lepisma; species Lepisma saccharinum. The sequence continues at coordinate 16,805 of JAGDQP010013056.1, read as the reverse complement.
AAAAATGAATTTTAATTCAGTACTTTTCCGTGTTTCTGCGCTACCACAATTTTTCTTTCATCAACACAACAAATGGTGTTGATTTCGGTGATTCAACACAATGGATTTGTCAATTCTGATTCAACACTATGAAGAGTGTCACAGTGTTACTACTATAACAGTGCTGAATCAAAGAAATCATACAACAAACGGTGTTGATTTAACACAAAAAGTCGTGGTCGCTCTGGTACACCGAAAAGTGTTGAATTAATACATTTTTTGCATTGTGTTATCAACTAGAGCAAACAAGGCGTGAGTATGATACTTCCACCCACAGGTCTCATGTTGGGGCCTGGGGTATGAACAGTCTTCTCGCCATTTTGCATAGTAAACAGTTGGAAAAAAAAAGTTCATCACTGTTTATTTCTTAAAATTATTATGTGGAAAACATGTTTGAGAATTTCCTACTTATAATACGGGACGCGCAATTATCACCTAAAATACGGAATATCCCGTATTATACGGGACAGGTGGCAACCCTACCTAATACTTACTTTTACACTCTTTACTACACCTATCTCAACTAAAATAAAATATTTCTAACTAAAAATTATGCATATATTTCGCATTAAGGTTGTTTTTAGACAAAGTAATATTCACCAGTTGGTGTCCACTCAGAATCAGTGGTCAATGATGTAGGTACCAGTTGTAAGTAATTTGCACTTTAACTAGTCCTGCAGCCAAATGTTTTTGTTGTTGTTGTTTTTTACCTGAACCTAAAATTTTTGATAAAGTTTTTTTGCTTTTGATAACTTTTAAGTAAAGTTTATTTGGGATGTAAATGGCTTCTTACATCTGCAGTTCAAGTTGGTACCAGGCACAAAGTCACTGCTCAACGTATTGTGTCATATGATTGAATCATACAGAATATTAGTTATTTTATATCATCATTATTTTAGGATGTCACTGTAATATCTCAACTGTGGGTTCATGTGCTCATAAAATCAATTTTCTGATAAAGGAGGCAAGTCCAAATAAAAAAGATGACTAGCATGTACATATGCTTACGATCCTCCATTTGATTCTCTAGTTCTTCGCCGCAGTGCGCAGTAATTACTCTCGCTACGTCTTAGTGCACGTCAGGTCCGTGAAAAGATATCCTTATACTATTGAGTTGAGCATGGTTTTCTTGAAGAGAAATCCCATGTGGTATAATCCTGGATCCTGGAATGCTTTGTAGATCGATATATGGTCGCAGGGTCACATATAAGGTGGAATCATTGCCATTATCTTCACTCGTCAGTCCCGAAACCTGGGAACATAATAAGCTTGCATACTTGCTCCAAACTCGAAACTGTTTTTCAACTGCTATGTGAAGACACTAAAGATGCAACAGTTGTTATGAAGTTAGTTCTCTCTCTTATGACCTGTGTCAACGTAGATGTTTACAGGCAATGAATGCCCTATTTATTAATGATAATAAAGGCCAATGTTAAATATATTAATGATACGGCACCTTGACATATTTAGGAAAATGATGCTCCTGATACAATTAACTTTTCAGGCTTGTGGTTCTTCACTTTTTAGTACTTTCTACATAAATTCAGTTCAGAACTACGAGACAGAAGATTTGAAAGTGTCAAAAAATGCATCAGATATTGTAAACTCAACCACATTGTTTTATGTATGAAAGCATGCTTGGAAGAAAATGAGTTCAAAATATATATCTTCGTGAAAATTTTACAAAACAAGACCAGTAGGAAAACCGAGATTAAGATGGGAAGAGACCGTGCGCGCAGATACTCAACATTTACTAGGGATAAAGGGATGGAGAAGGGCAGCAATGGACAGGGACGAGTGGAGACGAAGACTGAAGGAGACCAAAGTCCACTGAGGGCTACAGCACCATGTAGGGAGGTAGGTAAGAGTCGTACAGTTGAAGCAGCTGCTTCAACGCTGCTTAAAGGTGACTGTTTCAATATCCCCCTGCAAAAATTGACATCTTGAGAATCTGGAACTGCCTGAGTAGTCTTCTTAATAGTTTCCGAGATATTGCACGTTAGTCAGTCATATGGCACAGTGTGTTGAACAGTGATATTATCAGCGGATGCCATCTTGAATAGTGGGAGCTCCTTAGTGTGACAAAATAACATAGCTCTTATATAGACCATCCTTCAAAGTTATTTTCATTTCAAATAACTTAAAACCAAAAATTTGAGTATGCAATGCGATAATATTCAGTCATATGGCACAATTACTTCAGCACTGACGTTAGCCACGAACGCCATCTTTCATTTTGGGAGTTGCCCAACGGTGACAAAATGTCACAAGCCATTTTTATCTTAAATGGACTCTACTTAAAAGCCATCAACGATAAAAAATACTTCATACGAAAGTTTGGGTGTGTTATATGACATTATTCATTCGTATGGCACAACGCATTGAACAGGGACGTTATTAGCGGACTCCATCTTGAATTATGGAAGTTGTCCAAGGGTTACAAAATGCCATAAGCCATTTTCATCTTAAATAAACTCTACTTCAATGTTAATAACAAAAAAAAATCTTAATACTAAAGTTTTTGGGTGTTATATGGCATTATTCACTCATATGGCACAGTGCATTGAGTATTGATGGTATCGGCGGCATCCAACTTGAATTGTGGGAGTTGCCCAAGAGTGACAAGGTGTCATCATCCATTTTCGTTTTAAATAGACCCTACTTAAAAGTTATCAACAATAAAAAAGAAATATTTTATACAAACATTTTGGGTATGACCCCTAGGCTGCCGGACTATACATTCAGAAATACTGAATAACTTTCATTTACGCCCCTACTAGAAGTAAAGTGTTTACATTCGTATAAACATACATAAAAAGATTTATATCTATTAGGTGTGACAAGTGTAGCAGGATCCAGATACATTTCCTCCCCCCATAAATTAATTCCATACAATCAATTGAGGTTCCTATTTAAATTCTCTTGAGTAGTGATTTTTTTTTTTTTTTTTTTGTTCTGACCGGAATTAGCTTATACTCGCCAGTCGACTTGCAATTTCATGGCTCCAACCACTGATATAATACATTTTTATTACAGAAATGTGCTGTGGAAAAGACTATTCGATTATATAGAACAAAAGAAATGTGAAATTAACGCATCGAGCTCTACGTAACGGTACTGGAGTGACTACTTAGTGTTGAAAGGTATAGACGCCAGAACAAATATTTAAACTTATTTGTCCATTTTCAGTCTAATCCAATGCGGATCAAACTTTCAGTTCTAACTCAGTTTTATACGCTTCTTATCGCTGTGTTGACTTTCTTTTATTTAAGACTTAATTCCTGAGTTATTTATATAATGGTATACCATACTCTACATTTAATAGAAAATACTGAAAGAATGTTTACGTTTTGAGCAAGAATTAAGAAATTAATAATAAAAAAAACGGTCCACACAGCAATATCAAGAGTTAAAAACTGAGTTAGAAGCGAAAAATTGGTCTATATTGGTTTAGACTGATTAACCCAAGTGGACAAACGAAATTAACCCCCAGTTTTATAATCGACAGCTAAGCTTCTAGCGAGCTCTAAATTGCGGCCGAGTCATAATTTTGCATTGTTTCAGATACTCACTTGATTTGTAACGGAATCGAACACTCCAATACGTTACAGTTCAGCTCACCGATTCGATCTATTGTTTTTTTTTCCTTCTAAGTAAGAAAGAAACAATTAGACTGTATACTATACTTACAGTCGTCGAAGAAGTACGGGCACCACTCTTTAAGTTTCACATGTGCATCAGGATCTGTAAGGTTTCTTGCAGGGTTGTTATCTACACAATTCATTTCTTTAGCTCCACCGTGGTTCATGTCTGTTCCACAATAGTCATACCAAATGCAATGTCCCTCATCATCATCATCAGCAACAACAACACCTTCGTCGCTTTTGGCGACCTGCTTTGAAATAAGAGAAACAATAGGTTATTGGAAATGAGCCCGGACAACATACACCACAAATTAATTATGTAAGGCATAAAATACAAATAAAATTAGCTAATTAGTACCGGTAGTGACGTATTTAAAGGATATGTCTGACCCCTCTGGCCCAAAATAAATCCGAGTTATATGTACATCAGAATAGTACATGGACACTTTCATGCCTATCTAAAAATAGACGAGGGAACATTTCCTTAATACAAAACACGTTCAACAACACTCAAGCAAGTTACATAAAAATCTTGACAACTGAAGTGTTTGCTATAATGAATATTGGTTATGTATTATTGAAAAGCTGGAAGGAAACAGACCATTGGGAAGATCGAGACGACGTGGATCTCAGAAAGGTAGGTGTTTCTGAAGCTTTTTAATGTGGCGATGAACTTGCGAGTTCCGTAAGCCATAGAATTAGTTAGTTGAAAATGTTGTCATCGGCTAAGTTCCGTGAATCCGAGTTATAGCCTACATTTTACACTCAGATCGACGATGCACTCATCTTATTAACAAAAGTCTTGGATCCTCTCTGAAACTTAATTTCTGGATTCGTCCCTGCTAGTTAAAAACAATATTCAAATATCTCGACTTCTTCTGTAGTACGATAGTAACATACACAGTTAGACTAGCGTCTCAACGTAGAAAGTCCTATTTTCGAATGCTTGAAAAAACACGATTTAATCAAGTGTGCAATAAAAAACACCGTACCTGACTTACCTAACCTCCACGTACCCTTGGTCACTAATTTTATTAAATTTCCTAATGCGTGTATCTATATAAAAAAAATTCTAAAAAAATATATAAACAAAACCACAGCGGATTTGATCCCGAGTTCTCCGTATTTGCTTTCCAACATGCTACCAATACACCAAAGTGCCAGTCTTATTTACGGTGAAGGAGTAATATTTACTGTTTAAGGAGTAATGCGCCTGCGCGAGAATAACTCGCCTTAATAGGGCTTTCTATATTGAGACACTACTCACATATAGTACTTGTCGACCAATATTTATGGAACAAACTATAGGTTATGATAGACGTCAAGTCATGGACTTAACCAAAGATATTAACATCAGATGACATGGCCAAAATTGAGAAAGTTGAATCCGAGAATAACGTTAGTCTGCCATGTTGGTATGAACAGATAGAATTTAAAAGAATGGAAAAAACATAATAAAAGTGATCAGCTTATAAAAACGAAGTTTTACTCTTTTTCTATGTTGTTTAATTAATAGTATATATTAAACCAAAATAACAAATCAATTAATAAAACAACTAATAAATAGCACTCTCCTATATTCAGGCTATACACACCAAGATAGGAGCCTGATACCGGTATGTTCGGATTCAGGTTTTTCAATTGAATATTCTTACAGTACCTAGTGTGTGTGTATATATATACATAGTTGTTTAATGCACATCAAAGAAAATTATTGTAGATATAACCAGAGATCTGAGGTTCACATACATAATACTAGAAATAATTATAAGTTAGATGTACCTGGGATAAGATTATCTAAAACGCAACAAAGGGAAACCACATCTGTAATATAATACGTCTATTCAATAAATTACCAAAGACAGCTCACACAACGCTTCTCTGTATTAAGTCATTACCTTAAAAGCAAGGTCTTTTATACTGTAGAGGCCAGTCGGGTAGTCGTGCGATGTTACCAGCTAAGGGGCGAATCGTGACGGGCCAAAGTCCAAAGCTACTAGACTGCCCTATATAGAAATCAAGTTTACCAAAGTTTATCCTGTAGAGGAGTTTGATAAAGGTGAGTTGGCAAATACCGAATTTTCCTTATTTTAGCGGGTTATGTATGTAGTTTGATAAATGTTATTTAAAAATTAAAATATGTAATGTCTATGTAATCACACTTCTATAGATATTAACTTGACGAAACCGCTTACAATTACAAAATGATTCAAATATAAACAAAATTTTCATTTATATCTACCTGGCTCCGAAGAGTGTCGAATATAGTACTTATATTTCAATTTAAGAATGAGAATGTACTATAAGGCGGCCAACCCCATAGACATTCTTCCAAAAAAAGTAATTAATGACCTGGAAAAGTCTGGAAAATCGAGACCCCAATAAAAGGTAGTCTCTACCTGGAATTTACTGACCATACCCTTTACTTCGTACTTCTATCCACAGGACACAGAAAGCCTTCGTTGGTGCTTTTATTGTGTTCTATTACTAGGAAACAAAACTCTATCACAAACAAAGTAATAACATAAGTTAAAGCTTTTGAATAAAGCGGCAATTATTCTGATAAATATTTAAAGTTTACTTGGATTACTGTTGAAAAACTTAATACCATGGGTTGAAAATGATTGCAGAGCCATCTACTGAGCAGAGAGTAACTAAACACTAAAAAAAAAGACTTTCCCTTAAATTCTTTTCTGGCGAAAAAAAATATAGTACAGAAGTAAATAAAATTGATGTAGAAAATAGAACTTCATGTACTGTTGCTAAGCAGTCATAAAGCAATTAATCCAGTTGTTTGTTGACGACCGCAAAATACTTTTTTTTTTTTGGAGTAGGCTTTAAATGGCGTGGGTAAACTAACTTCACGCTTACGTTCACTACAATTACGTTCAGTGTTGTTTGTTTGCTTCCCGTCGCAATATATATAAAGTTTCCTATAATGAATATTGGTTATACATTATCTGGAAAACCGGAGGGAAAGAGACCCCTGGGAAGACCTAGACATTTTGGAAGGACAATATTAGAAGGAAACTCAGGGATATGGGTGTTCGTTATGGAAACTGGCCAGTGTGTGAATTAAATTTTTAGGCGGAGGGGGGGATAAACATAACGCACGGATTTCAACATGCAATATATATATATATATATATATATATATATATATATATATATAATTCACAGCCATATTCAATCCACTACTGGATGAGGCCTCTCCCGAAGGGAGGTGTTGGTCTACTACTCGCCCGCCGACCAGAAGGGTTGAGAAAGGAGAGCCGAAGCTCTCAACTGTGATCGCCACTATCTTTTATTCCCAGCAGCTACCAAACTGCATTACGATCTTGGTTGGGCACTGTCTCGCTTTGGAAAAAAAATTGGCAGATACGGAAGGCGAACTCGGGACCCCACGATCAGCAGTCAGCGACGGTAAATAATACCAGCGGGGAAACAGGGGAGTGGGGGGGAGGGAGTCCCATTTTCCAATAGCAGGAAACTAAATCAAACCAATCGTACTAAATCTTTCACATTAAGCTACTTCATAAACATCACAAAAGAAATGGCTTCAAAATTGGCTACTTAGCTGCTAGTGAAAGTTCATATATCCTTATCATTTGCATGAAAATAGTAACTTCTACCAAATAAAAATGTTCCGATTTTCTATCTAATCTTGATCGAAACTTCTTCTAGTGCAGAGAAATTTATCCCTGACAGACGAAAAATAAATGTCAGGGTGGGATACTTATTTGCCTGAGGGGGGAAATCCCAGGCATCCCCCTCGTTAATTCGCACACTGAAACTGGTTTGATCTTATCCAGGATGGCGAACGTTTGTTACTGCGGCAATGAACTTGAGCGTTCACGAAGCCATAGAATTAGTTGGTAATATTGTGTATCCTTTAGGTTTTGAAAATGATGTAATCGGCCAAATTCCGTGAATCCGAGTATACATTCCACACTGAAATCGACTTTGCACTCGCCTTATTCCCGAAAGTCCTGGATCGTCTCCGAGACTTAATTTCTAGATTCGTCCCTGCTAATTAAGTACAATCAGAGGCGGCGTTTGGGGGTGGCAACTGGGGCAACCGCCCCAGGCCCCGCGCTTAGAGAGGCCCCGCGTTCCGAGTTGGTATTTTTCTTACTCAATGATATAAAAGTTGATTTGTAAAAAAAAAAGTTTACAAATAAACTAGTTTGTATAGTTTCCATGCGAAATGTAATGTGAAATGGAAATGAATAAAGAAGCACTTGTAATTAGCAATGGAGTTTTTAAAATATATTGTAGTTTCTTTAAATAAATTATGTCGGATTTTTTTTTTTTTCATAAGAAACCGTTCTTCGTTAAAAAAGATAATATTTAGTAATAAATTTAGGGTTAGGAATGAAAGGAAGAAGTGAGAGGAAGCATTTAGGGGGAAGTTGCTTACTGCTTTATCGGCTTTAGATGTAACATTTCGGCGCTCAGCGATTTTTACTTGTACTTTGGCCCCGTGGGGTCATTATTGCCCTAGGCCCCGCGCTCACCTAACGCCGCCTCTGAGTACAATATACAAATATTTCGATGTCTGTAGTACGATAATAATAGACACGAGTAGTACTTGTCCAATGAAAATAATAAGTGATCGCTTGAAGTTCTCACGTATACCTCGATACTGGCGTCAATTGCGGCCAGTCCTGGTGCCTTGTTTCTAACCAAGGATGTTCTAATAGAGGATATGCGATTTTCTCAAGCATATGAAGCCAAAGTCACATCATAGTTCATCCAATTAGCCCACTTATTCCAATCAAAAACATTATTTTCTTCTAACAAAGATGGCAAGCATTCGCTAACCAATCAGGTATGTCACCTTGGTCGATGCTCAGTTTGTTTCTTGACTTCATTCTTTCTCTGTGTATGCGATAGCTACAAGCAAATCCTCTATTAGAACATCCTTGTTTCTAACCAACCAACCGTTATTCTTTATCTTTTATGAAGAAGAAGAAGAACATCAACAACAACTTGTAATTACCTCGGAAGATCTCTTTTACCTCGTACAGACGAAAATGGAAATGAAATCTAGAGAAAAGAAAACACGAGTTTAGAAGGCAAAGAGCTATCTATTTCTAAAGAATTAAAAAGACTATAAACCTAAATACAGAAGGTAAACAACATTAAATTTATTAAACATTCTTTTATGAAACATAACAACTATTATGGTCGAAAACTTCATTGACATCTTAGCCAATGAAAATTGATAATTTACCGCCAATTGCTCTTCTCGGCGGTATCACGTGACCTTAGACTTGTGCTGCCATTTGACGGGAATTTTATATTCTATGCACAGTATACCAAGCATAGAGTTAGGAATATAAATAGAGGGAACCTTAGGCTTTTTTGTCGGAGAGGGGAATGAAGCCTAGAGACGGAAGGGACGAGGCATTTCGGCCATATTAACTGGTCCCATATTTAGATACCCTATTTTCCGAGTATTTCCTCTCTCAGGTGCACTCATCCTCCTATCGAAGAAGGCAATCCACACAGTACTCGGTATAAAGGGATTCTAACGGGGCCACACAAGATGGCTGCCGATGAACCGTAATTTGGCTTCATGTAACGTCATGTATGTTCTCTCTATTTTCTTCCTAACTCTATGATAACAAGATTCACTTCTTATTGTTATCTTTGACTTGGCATTCAACGTTTATAGAACTAAGGTTGAGTTAGACGCGACGTCATGGATTTAACCAAAGATATTATTATCAAATGATTGGCCAAAATTGAGAAACCTGAATCCGAGAATAACGTTAGTCTGCCATGTTGGTAAGTACAGCTGGAGCCTGATGTTGGTACGCTCGGATTCAAGTTTCTCAATTTTGACCTATCATCCATCTAGTTCTTATACCCCAGTAGCACACATACACGTCTTTCCAACGTTGATTTTAGGTTTATTTCATTGATTAACCGTTATCGGTTGAAAAAAAAAGTATGTTCATTTTTAAATAATATATTAACAAAGACGTCATTGCATTGATAAGACGTTAATACAACGTGTATTCAATATGTTATTTTCAACTATGGTATAACAGATTTTGTTTAATCCATTTCTTACTAATGTTATGTAAAAAAATATAATTAAAAACTAATTGAATGACACAAACTAATTTTGGTGTTCTCATGTGCACGTTGAAAACAGATTAAATTTTAAACCACATTTCAACCAAGTAAGAATTTTGTTGATACGACGTTAATGTGACGTAATTTCAACCATCACTCATACTATGTCCTAGATTTCGTTTCACACTTGTCTTTCTAATTTTATTGCTTAAACATTATAATTAAAAGTAAATTCAATGAAAATAACTATATTTTTCGTGTTTTAATTTGCATGATGAAAGCATGTTGAATTTTAAACTATATTTCAACGAACATTTAATTTCAACGATATAGTAAAAGAGAAATGAACTCTCCACGTGGATTCTTGGATAAGTGGCCAAAGCGTCGAGCTACCAACGAGAAGTGCAAAACGTTCCTGTGTTCGAACCCCACGGCAGCCGTTCGGATTATTTACTGTTGGAAAATTAACATCGTATATCGTGATAAAAGCAACAGATAAAATGAAACTAAATGTGTGTATGACAATTGACAGCATTCATGTTCTGTTTCTTGGTGAATTAAACCCGTTTCTTCATTATTTCGTCTCAATCAATGTTAATGTCAAATAAACCGTTGAACAGGCGGACCTTTCGGCACATTTACAATGTTAACATAATGTTTCGGTACTAACGTATAATCCACGTATTTTCAACGTTTGTGTGCTACTGGGGATATCCATTGTTAAGTCAATGATGTCACATCTGACACAAAACTATGGTTAGTTTTATAAACGTTCCTTATCAACCACGGCCAGGACACTCGTGTTGTCTGAGACCTAAGACTAGCGTCTCCAAGGTCCTGAGTTCGAGTTCTGGCTGGGTATAGATTTTAGAAACTTAACAGCCAAGAGAATGGAGACGAGTCGAAGTCATTTGTAACGCCATTGGCCTGAAAATGAAAATAATAAACAGCTTTTCGATGAAACTTCTTATTCGAGTCATACCTTCGCGGACGCGAATGTTTAATCGCTCGTGAAAATAAATCAATGGAGCATCTCGATATGTGGTGACGGTGATGTTATAACTATGGCGTCTCAGAATTTTCTTACGTGTGCGCTTGCATGAATGACTGATAAGCCAGAATCTCAATAATCATTCTCATGTATAGGCAAATAAGCGAGAAGTTATCCGTTTGGGCAACTGAGTCACTAGGGGTGTTCAGAATTCCGGAACATTCCAAAATGGAAATCGGAATGCCAATATTTGCGATTCCGGAAATCTGGAAAGTCGAAATCCCGGAATTTCAGAACTTCGGAAAGTCGGAATTTCCGAAAGTTGGGATTTCGGAATTTCGTAAATTAGAAATTTGGGAATTCCAAATTATGAATTTGAATTTAATTTTTAAGACAATTAGCCTAAAGGATTTAGGCACATTTACTTCAGTCCGGATGGATGATGATGAGATGATTGGTGGAATGGAGAAAGTAGGAGGAAAGAGGATAGCACGGAGAAAACCCACGCACACGGTGCTTTTGTCCACTACAGAACCTACATGGCACGAACAAGGATTGAACCGACGAAAGCAAGCGCCAGAAGTGAGCGCTTTACCATTGAGCCACCACGACACTGGCAATTCCGAAATGGCAGAATTTTGGAAAGTCGGAATTCCGGAATTTTGAAAAGTAGGAATTTCGGAAAGTCGGAATTCCGGATTCCAAGTAATTCTGAATTCCGGAATTGACCTTGTACTTCCGAACACCCCTATGAGCCACCCACGCGGCCCCCAGTTTTCCTGCTTCATTTGTACCGTGCCTCAGCTGGCTTTGAGCCGCTACTGCCCTCTTTTACGGTAATGAATAACATGAATCAGTAACCATTATCATAGACCTCAGAACAGTTAGACTTAGCACGTTTCTCCATTTCTGGCTGCGCTAAAACTATTTTTTTTTTTGTTGTTGTTGTTGTTGTTGTTGTTGTTCAGAGCACGCGATTTTGAATCCATCCGCTATATATAGCTCTGCCATAGACCTCATAGTAGAAAGTGACGTCTACGGCAGAGCTACCTAGCGGATGGATTCAAAATCACGTGCTCTGAACAAAAATCTATTAGTCTATATATTATGAGGTCTATGCTATTATATTCATGTTTTGATCAATACAGGCTATATTATATGTCTTTTGAAGATTATAAACCCTTTTAAGAAACATAAATTCGAAAATCGAAACACTGGCAGTCTGTCAATTGACGCTAAAATTATTGAGGTATTTATACAAAGACCATATTATGTATTGGTATCGTACGTTAACTGGCACCATGCGTTACGTTGTCTGCGGAGTTCTCTTACATTCCGCCACCTCGAGCTACGTGTTGGATAGATATAACGGATCTCTTGTGTAAAGTTCTATTAATCGTTGTGTACGAGAGTCGGTATTGCTCCAAACTCCCCGTATTTCCAACCCTACAAAATACTTTTGGAACCCCGATCGTACTTCCAATCATCCCCAATGTAAAGGTTAACCCTCGCGATACGCCCTTGCTTCAATGAAAAATGATCGTTGAAGGACGCCAAATTCATAGATATGGACCGATTGGTGGTGTGAGCAAAGAAATAAATTAGGTACACTTTGTAATACGATTCCTCGACGTTAAAAGGTTCCAGGTGATTCTCCCGTGACCGATGTCGGCACTGAGCTGATGAAAATCTTTATGTCTCGAACACTAATAAGAAGAGGACGCGTGTCGTAGCCCCCAAGATGGAACAAAAATCACTGGAATCACCAATGAAATTATGTACAAATAAATATTTCAAGTTTTTTGAGAAAACTAGTGTATAGTTTGCAAAATGCCTGTGTACAGAGCTGGATTTATACGTTTAGGCGATCTAGGCTAGTGACTTCCAGCGCCCCTCCACCCTCACCACTTCCGTCCTTTATCTCTTCCTACACTGCAAAAAATAGCTGTGTTAATTCAATACAATGCGGTGTCCCAGCGTGACTACCACTTATGTGTGTTAAATCAACACAATACATGGTGTTGATTTCCGAACTGGGAGAAAAAAAGTTACAGCTGCAACGAGATTTGAACCTGGGTTGCTCGAGCGAGAAGTCGAGCGTCTTACCGACTTGGCTCAATCGTCAGACAGAAAAGGCGCTAGATACAAACGATATTTAGTGAACAACATTTGAGCTAAATGACTACACTATAGATTTAAACAGTGTAGGGGATCAAATATGTGTTGCTGAATTCCTAAAATAAACTAAATTACTTGCGCGACTTATCCCATGGTTTAATGACTTCCTATTTGTCAATTGAGAACCAGAATTCCAATTCATTGAGAATATTCTGTTTCTATGAAAGCAAGCAAGATGGCGACAGCCAAACACTTGAGCAGCATTACTGCTTTCTTATCATAACTACATGTGAAATGCTGCGCTTGCTTTCATAGAAATGGAACATATTCTCAATAAATGGGGATTGCGATCCCTAATGACCAATCGAAAAGTATTTAAATCACGGCATAAGTCGTGAGAGTAACTTTGATCGTGTTTGGCGTGCAGCAACATTTTTTTTTTTTTTGTCCTCTATACTGTTTGAATCTAGTGCTGTTTCTGTCTGACGATTTAGCCAAGTCTGGCGACTCTAGGATCGTGGGTTCGAATCCCGCTTCGGGCAAAGATGTGATTTTAAATTTTTTGTCCGTAGTTAGGATAAGTAAGATAATTGCATCACGAAAGGTCAAAATCGCATTAAATAAATGTAATGTAACAGGAAATTAAATAAAGTAGATTTTTTAAAAAAAAAGTCGGTAAGACGCTCGACTTCTAACTGAGCAATCCATGTTCGAATCTCCCTAGAATCGTAACTTTTTTTCTCCCAGTAAGGAAATCAACACCGTGTATTGTATTGATTTAACACCAAAAGTGGTAGTCACGCTGGGACACCGCATTGTGTTGAATTAATACATCTATATTTTCCAGTGTAACCTCACATTATGACAAATGACTCCTCCGTCTTCTAGCCATTAATAATAATAACGAGATAATAATTATTTAACTCTGGTAATGTTATTAATTTCAAAATACATTTCAATAATATCATAATAATAAAATAATTTCATTAAATACAATGAGAAAATTTAATTAAATGACTGTAGGCTACTTGTTGAAAATATTTTAATTACACTGAACAAGAAGGCAATACAAACTATTTTCCAATTTTATTATTTACAATATTGTTATTACATTTCGTTCACGGTTTTTATGCAGCTTTAAGAAGGATCCTAGCTTCAGCCATTCTTAGATTGTACTTTTTCTAATACCACATAAATGGCACATTGCAGTTACGTGAAAGATTTACAATTTTAACAATTATAAACTCTAGAATTTCCTAAATACCTTTATAAAGTTCTTAAGAAGAAGAAATCTAAAAATTAGCAACTCCAATCAGAACACAACACACTAAAATTTCCTAAATATATTTATAAAGTATTCCAGAGGAAACATTTAAAAAATAAGACTTACAATACAAAACTTTAAAGTTTTCTAGATATATTTATACATTTTTAAAAAATCTAAAAATTAACTTTTACAATACAAAACACTAAAATTTTGTAAATATCTTTATGAAGTTTAAAAAATCTAAAAATTACAATTGCATTACAAAACACAAAGTATACAAGACACTTATATCATATAAGGACATACAAAAACACTTTAAAGTAAATTAAAGGATGGTAAAGTCATCATATCTTCTCCTCGCTATTTAGCATTTGTTGATTCATCCTCTTTGCCACTTCGCTTTATGAAGAAAAAAAGAAACGTAGATTTACAGAATTGAACGCTGCTATGTACCGGTATTTATTAGTGAGTATATCGGTCCATTCGCCAATACGTCGCCCCTAAGAGCTAGCAAGTTCAAAGTTAAATAAATCTCTAGGCAAAAGCGACACTAGAAACTCATTAGCCACGTTCAATACGTGGGCAGCTCTTTCAATTTTAAACACCATTTCCGTGAATATTCATCTTCTGAAGATATAAAGTCAAGTTGGGGAGAAAATGTTTCTTCTGTTATTAAAGACGCGTTAAGATATTTTTAACATTTGTAAGGTCTTTAAGTCCATCTTTGGATCAGACCAGGATAAGGTAAGGGAAAGAAGCGGCCGGTATCTTAGTTAAGGTACCATTCTTACGTTTGTCTGGTGAAACTGAAGGAAACTAATGGGAAATGCCAGTCAGGACGATTGGTAGAAGGATTCGAACCAATGGTACCTACCCATTGCGAACCCGAAAAGACACTTTAGTTTTTCTTATATACAAAAATTAGCGTAGATTACGCCTTCATGCATACTTAACACAAAGTATCTCTTGCTCATTAGCAATGGTATAAATGACAGCGACACCATATAATTATGTGACATAGATTTTTTTTTAAAAGTTTTAAAAAAGCATACTATTCTGAAACAATTCCTCCTAAAAAGTAAAAAAAAATAATGTTGTTTATGCATGGCTTAAAAGAAAAGCATGGGCCCTCTCTCATATAGAGTCACTTTATAAATTCTTCAGTTGGTGCGCCCCATGCTTTTCTTTTTAAAAGTCATGCATAAACAAAATTATTTTTTTTTCTGTTGGTACGAATTGTTTAAGAAAAGTATGTCTTTAAAAAGTTATTTTATTATTTATTTTACCCAAATCCTAAAGTTTTCTGCAATCAGTCAAACGCCAAATCGTTGCAGGGTAGTATTTATGCGTAATATTAAAAAAAAAATGAATATGCTTTTAAATTGTAGAAATATATGAAAGTAACAATGGAGGATTGTGTTCTCACCAGACTTACGTCTTTGTGCAAAATTTCATCATTGTATGACGTCGGGAAATGAGTTCAATTAACGTTGAAAGCTTTGAGGACACCAGAAACCATTGTGAACTAAAGAAAAGAGTGTAATAATGATTGTTGGTGAGTACAAAGTCAAAAATGGGAATAAATAATATTCATAATATAAACTCTAACCTTTGTTGTACTATTTCTAATGTAAATTAAACTAACTTTAAATTACCAGAAGTCGGTTATTTACGAGGGGTTCAGGAAGTTCAAAAATGACAGTGTTTGGCGCTCTCTCTTAATGTTTTTTTCCTAAATATTGTTTTCATCTGGGGTTTTAAATAGCAAATTATAATTTTCCCTTGTAAAGTACACCCCGGAGAAAGTTGCGCCCCAACGTCTGGGCTTAGTGGGCCTATGCGAGGGTGGCCAAATCATTCCCGGAGAAAACCGGGACCCCTCCCCCTCAATTTGTACCCGCCTCCCCGGTCCCAAATGTACCCAGGATGAAAACAAAATTTACTCTGATTTACTTCTACAATATCTGTTTAATTAATAATATTTATTAAATGTAATACAAAAAAAAAACAAAGTTTTTATGAGTTTTGTAAATATTATTGCCATATATCTGGTGTAGTAAAAAGTAATCCATTATTTTGCCAATAGATGGCTTCAGTGATCTGTAGCTCGCGTTCTATAAGTCCGATCGGGTTCAACGAGATGGCGTTCAAACGATGAGATTGCGTACTACAAACACTGTTCAGATAGTTGTGATGAGTTGACTCAGTGTTGTGTGAGCGAGCGTCAAAATGGACACTAGCAAAGAGAAAATACGCTATATTTTACAGTTTTTCTTCGATAAAGGCGAAAATGCAAGCCAGGCGGCTGCAAATGTGAATAGTGTTTATGGTCCTGATACTGTAACAGCCAATCACGCGCAATTTTGGTTTCGTCGATTCCGTTCCGGTAATTTTGACGTCAAAGATGTACCACGCACTGGAAGGCCAAGTGTCGAAAATGTCGATAAAATCATGGACATTGTCGCGTCCGATCGTCATGTAAGCACTGTTTCGATTGCCCAAGAGCTAAACATTGCACAAAAAACCGTGTGGAACCATTTGCATAAGGCTGGATACAAAAAGAAGCTGGATGTATGGGTGCCACACGAGTTAACGCAAAAAAACCTCATGGACCGAATTTCCATCTGCGAATCGCTGCTGAATCGCAACAAAAGCGACC
>JAGDQP010013055.1:12817-48165 GCA_022664845.1 Lepisma saccharinum | reverse complement strand
TAATACTTGCAAACAAGAATGCATCTGGACTAATGAGAATTTATTGACAATTGTGATAGAAAGATGTCAAATTTAAAAGTCTGATATTCCCGAGATTGATTTAGCTTCTAGTTCCGGGTTACCTGCTAAAATTTGTTATTAAGAAACTTCATAATATAGATATTGATATTCTGTGTGCATTTCGATAGACTCATATTAAATCTAATACTTGCAAACAACAATGCATCTGGACTAATGATAATTTATTGACAATTGTGATAGAAAAATATCAAATTTAAAAATCTTATATTCCCGAGATTGATTTAGCTTCTAGTTCCAGGTTACCTGCTAAGATTTATGAGTAAGAATCATCATAATATACTTATTCATATTATAGTGTGTATTTCGATGGACCTTCATGTTTATTCTACTAATTGTAAACAAGAATGCATCTGAACAAATGATATTTTTTTTGGTATTTTGTAATAGAAAAATGTCTAGTTAGATTCTGGTCAGGGGTTGATTTGTTAGAAATTAAGATAAAGATTAATCGATATATACATATTCATATTACACTGTGCATTTGGAAGAACTTGTTATGTAAAGTGTATTAATTCTAAACAATAATTGGAGAAGTGGGAATACAATGGGACGGGTCACCAGCTATTCATAGATTTTAAGAAAACATATGATTCTATCAATTGGGAAAAGTTACACAGTATCCTGATACGATTTGGAATTCCGAAAAAATTGGTTCAGCTAGTGAAGATGTGTCTCAGCGTCTCCATAAGCAGAGTACTGAAATTTACTAAAATGTCAGATAGTTTCAAAATTCGCAACGGGTCGAAACAAGGCGATGCCTTGTCACCACAACTGCTTAACTTTGCGTTAGAACATGCGATTTTAAAAACTGAAGGGGACAAAAGATACTATAATTGAATTGTTTGAATCAATCGTTCGTATACGCAGATGATGTAGATTTAATAGGGGACGATATAGATATTCTACAAAGCAACACCGATGTCTTAGTAGAGGTGTGTGATGAGATAGTTCCACAATACATAAAACAAAATACATGATAACAAGCCGAAACACAGGGAATGAAGGAAATAAAAACTTAAGAATTCGGGATGACGTCATAGAGAAAGTAAACAAATTTATAAATTTGGGAGCTTTCGTAACAAGCGAAAATGAGGTTACGGAAGAAATAAAAAGGAGTTTAGTATCTGGGAACGCATGTTTCTATTCAGTCCAAAAACTTCTAACATCGCGATTAATTTAAGGGAAATCGAAATTGAAAATATACAGAACGGTTATTCTGTCGGTAATAATTTACGCTTGCGAAAGTTTGTGTACGACACTAGCAGTTGACCATAAATTACGTGTGTTTTTAAAATAAGGTTTTGAGAAAGATATACTGGCCGAAACGGGACGAGATCACTGGAGATTTTAGGAGAATACAGAATGAACTCCACGGACTGCACGATTCACCAGATGTTGTAAAAGTAATGAAATCGCAACCACTAAGGTGGGCAGGCCATGTAGCTCGGATAGGGGAAATCGAAGATTATATTCTATCCTGGTTGTAAGGCCGGATGGAAGGAGGCAGTTGGGAAGACAGAGACATCGTAATGAGGACAATACTAGAAGAGATCCTCGAGAAGTAGGTGTTCGTGATGAAAACTAGCTTGATATTGCCCAGCATAAAATCCAAAAGTGAACGTTTCTTACAGCGGTGATAAACTTGCGAGTTCCATAAACCACTGAGTTAGTTAGTTAATTCTAAACAAGAATGCATCTGGACTTAGAATGTCAAACTTAGAAAACATATTGCCGAAATTTATTTAGCTTCTAGTTCCGGGTTATCTCATAAAATTTATGAGTAAGATACATCGAAATATACATATTCATATTATAGTGTGTATTTCGATGGACTTTCATGTTAAGTTCTAACATGGACTTGCAAACAAGAATGCATCTGGACAAATGAGAATTTATTTGGTAATTCTAATGGAAATAATTTCGAAATTAGAATCTTACATTCCTGAAAATAATTTAGATTCAAGTCACCGGGTTATCTGCTAAACTTTATGACTGAAATGCATCGAAATGTATATATTCATAGTATAGTGTGTATTTCGAAGAAGTTCTTATACTAAGTCTTATAATTTTTAAAATGAATTCATCTGGCCAAATGAGAATTTATTGGCAATTGTAATAGAAAATTAAAAAACATAGAAATCTTATATAACCTGAAAATGCTTTAGATTTCTAGTCACCGGTTTATTTGTTAGATATTAAGAGAAATATTCATAGTTATATACATATTCATATTACAGTGTGTATGTTAAAGTGAATGTTCGTTATATGATATTAGCACGGATACTGCACGAAGTGTCAGAGCATGATTTGCACGGAACTTGGTACACATACAGGAGGCAGCAGTGTATTAACACGTAAATATATTCCAGCTGCTTTAAAAGCGTGTATTACGAATTGTAAGCCAGAGATGAGATGAGCCAATGCAAAATGTGATGTACCAGTAATGCGGACAATTTGCATATGCGGCATGTGCTGTACAAATGAGTGCGCGTTGTAGAGCAACATTTCGAAAATCAGAAACTTGCAAGCTTGATTATACAAATCCAACTTGCGGTTATCTGCAATAATATTGTGGACTGATATCATAGAAAGTATATAAGTCACTGGAACCTGTTTAGTAGATTCTGTAGCGCGATGTGTTGAAAGCGACGTCGAAGACAGTTATGACGATGACGAGAGACGCAACTATGGCGGTTACGCATTTCCGGCAAAACAGCCAAGGTAACAGTAAGGAACTGAATTTGAAGACAAATTGAACGATGTCGAATTCTGGCATGACCTAAAGAATGGTACACGCAAGTTATTGTCCGCAGTACAAAAGCGGTATCTATATGCTGATAGTGAAAGGTAATTGTACAGGTGGGAACAAGGGATTCAAGCAGTAGTAATAGAGTGAAGAAATTGCGAAGAATATACCAAGAAGTTTTACAGAACAGAGCTGTGCATTGCTCTGATAAAAAAAAAATATAAACCAGCGGGCCAAATTGCTGCCAGCAAGTACAACATCGGATAGCTGGTTTACAACCTTGTACAGCTACTTACAAAAATTAAGTGGAGTTTGGAGTGCTAAGAAATAATAAATATTAATATTAAAATTATTAATAATAAATCTGAACTTTGAAAAATATATTTTTTAAGACAAGAAGAAGTAAAATCTTAACTATTTTTTTTTAAAAAGACAGCAATTTTAAAAACAATCTTAAAAATGCAAGAAAGGAATTATTAATAATGAATTAAAACTTTTAAAAATATATTTTTTTAAGAATGAAAAAAAAATCTTCCCCGCCTGCCGGGGTTGAAATCGGGACTTTTATTTCGTGAGTCCTACGAAATATGACATCCTACCAATAAGCCACGTTAGGCAGCTGGCAATTCTTGCTCTCAGTACTTTATTTAAATCACCCACTTCTACGAGAAGCACTTGGAACAAAGAATTTCTAGTAAATTTCATTTTATTCATACCGGTTGGGATTGGCGAAAAAGCGCGCTGCCAGAAAGTGGGATTTACTTTCTTGAAAGATAGTTCTGAAATCTAGTATATATATTAATGGCTGATCTAACAACACATTTGTTATGGTCTGTGTAGCTAAATGATTGCCGATCCAGGTGGCCAAACGGCCTAGCGCGCAAGTCCGTCGAGTCAAGGATCATGGGTTCGAATCCCGCCTCAGGCATGGATGTTTGTGAGTGTGTTTTAACTTAGATATAAGTAAACAGGATTTTTCAATATCCTTCCGTTAAGCAATTGTTTTAAACTATAAATTTATAATATTATCCCTTCTATTTTAAGTTTTGCCATAAAATATGACACCGTTATTCCCAAAAAGAATGTTTTTAGTTAAATTAGATTAGTTTGGAAACAAATCCAAGCTTTTTCTGAGACAAATTGATGAAATAATGCTAAAAAAATACTTTTATTAAAAATAATGGGCACCCACGAGCCTCTGGATTCGTCACTGTTACATTTCGTGCAAACAATTCACAAACAATGAGGACACGTATATTGTATATATCACTGAATCCAATTGAGGAAGTTTTAGTGAGCAAGAAATTTTACATGTTTCGTATATTTTCTCATACATGTGTAATTACACTATCTACCAAATATTAATTGGTCTCCTTGGGACGGTAAGTGATTAGTCTTGTTCGGCCATCATGTTGTCTGAACCATGTCTGCACCTGGAGCAGAACTGATAATGTAATCGTAGGATGGCACCTCAGTGGTTGCCCAGTAACATGGGCGGATTTATGGGAGGCATGGGGGGCATTGCCCGCTAATCATTTCTGAATTACTTTAAATGTTTCATTCTGGACGATAGTTTCAAAGTGATTGCTCCTCCATGGTCTCTCTCCTAAATCCGCCCATCCCAACAGGGTAACACAGCCACTAATCAAAACAAGCTCGAATCAACTGTAGCATTCATCCTACGTAAATGGAAGATGGTGGGACAGTGCAGGATTGCCCAGTCTTCCGGTCTTCTGACAATTTTGACAAATAGAGACCCCAGAGTCCTGAAAAGTAAAATTTGTCTTAAACTGGACACAACCGATTGTCACCATTAAACTGAAGTTTCAGGCAGCAATAGGGGTATTAGCTTACATTGAAATATTCATCTCCTCGAATATTCAGACATTTCAGCTGCATAAGCCCCATATCACGAAGACCAATAAAACTCAGAGGATCGAGCGGTGATTGGATCATCGCAACTGTATTAGTAGAAATTGATTCTGTGGAATGACGAGTGGAAATACACAGTTTTTGGGTCCGATGGAAGAGTACGGGTGTAGAGGTACCCAGGGTGCTTACCAGGAAATTTGGTAATGCTGGCATTATGGTATATGGGTGATATCGGACCACCGGTGGTTGTTCCTGGGAGCATTAAAGGCAAAGTCGTACTGTAATCTTCTAGACAATGAAACGTTTCCAACATTGTGGTGTTTTTAAGCAATGGGCCCTTGTTACTTACAAATAATAATACCAGGTGGCATGTTGCTGCTGCTATGCAGTAATATGAAGAGAATATTTAATGCTTGTATTGGCCCGCCCAGGACCCCGACCTCAATCTCATAGAACACTTTTAGGGAGATGTGTTCGGGGGGTAATGTTTGAGGAGATGCGTCCAGCTTCCATTGCCAACCTGTCTGACATTCCGCAAGAGGAATGACGGGACATTGTAGACAACGTCCTTCGCAATCTAGTTGAGAGCATGCCGCAGAGGATGGTTGCTGTTATAGGTTTTGACAGAGCAAGGAACCAAGCCAAACAGTTACCGTATGTAACCATTCACCTTTTGGTGGATACTGTAAGATAGATATGGATTTATGTAAAGAAAAACAAGAAACGAATTTTTATGCATATACAGCGGCCAGCACACTTGCCCCGTGTGAACCGTAAACAAGAACGATCATACAAAGGCTCTTTTGTGTCATTACGTGACATTCAAAACTAGAGTGCATGATTTACTGAGAACGGCTCCTGTGATGTAAGTAGAACCATTATGTGTTTTGCGCGCAGAAATACTGAAATATTATTTTATCAAAATTTATCACGAGAAGAATTGAGTAGTAAGCAATTGGATCTCTACTTATAGCCCTGTGACTGGAAACAGGTACTGAACATAAAATAGTACTTATTGTAATATTTACTCAAACTCTCTCTCTCTCTCTCTCTCTCTATATATATATATATATATATATATATATATATATATATATATAGGGGTTGGACAAAAACTCTAAAACGTTTGAAAAAGTGTGAAAATCATACCTAGTATGGTGTGGGGCCTCCTTTTGCGTCCAAAACAGCTTGGATCCGACGTGGAATGGACGTATACAGCTCCTGAATCGTGGTGTGTGGAATGTTGTACCATTCTTCCTCCAAAACATGATCCAGTTCCTCAAGGGATGGTGGTGGAGGTTAATGAGACCGAACACGCCTTTCTAACACAGACCACAATGGCTCAATGATGTTCAGATCTGGTGACTGTGGGACCCAGCGGAGGTGTGATAGCTCCTGGTCATGCTCCTCAAACCATGATTGCACCGTTTTTGCAGCGTGACAGGGTGCCAAATCATCTTGGTAGATGCCATCACCATCCGGGAACAATGTGTGGGCCATGGGTCCCCCAAAATGGCCTCATACGCCTTAGCATTCATCATTCCATGCAGGGCTATGACGGAACCTGCAGAAAACCACGATATCACTGCCCATACTGTAACAGAACCACCCCCATGCTTTACAGTTGGGCGCAGACAGTCTGGATCATAGGCCTGCGACGGTGTTCTCCATACGTAAACACGACCGGTTGTTGGAAACAAGGTGTACGTCGATTCATCGGAATACATTACGTGTTTCCACTGATCAAGCGTCCACTCTTTGTGGTCCTTGTACCACTGCATACGCCGCTTCGCATTTACTGCTGTGACCAGAGGTTTGGTGATCGCGGCCCTGCCATGAATTTTCATTTTATGAAGTTCCCGTCGCACTGTTTTTGATGAAACCGGGTTCTGTAGGCCGGAATTGAGTTCAGACGTAATTTTCATTGCAGTGGTCTGCTTTTTAGCTGCTACAATCCGTTTTAATGCCCTCCTGTCCCTATCGGACAGGATTGTCTTTCGACCACTGTTGTGCTTTGCAGATTTTGTTTGCCCATGCATTGTGTATGCTCTCGTGACATTGGACACAGTGCCTGTCGATATCCCCACAATGGTCGCCACTGTTGTCACTGAAGCGCGAACCAGACGGGCACCAACGATCATGCCTCTTTGGAAGTCTGTCAGGTCACCCATTTTACCGCACCACTTGCACACCACGACACTGTCAGGTCACAGGTCCACATGACACATTGAAAACAAAACACGATCGGCAACCGCAACACGTGGTGTACAGTGGCGGGCCACACTTACGTGTCCTGTATGACGTGTTTTTAGATTTTTTTTGTCCAACCCCTGTATATATATATATACTACCGGTCAAAAGTATTGCATCACCACTGGCATTATTAGAAAACGAAATGTTTTTGCACAATAAATAACACGAATAGAACACTTTTATTTTCTAAACAGAAATACAACTATGCAACACGAAACCTAAATAATGTATCCTTAATTTGAAAAGAAATTGTCTAAATTTTTGATTCGTTAAAATATCCGCCCTGATCTTTCAATATAGCAACATACAAGCTAGGCATCCTCGGAAGTAGTTTCTTTAATTTTTTTGCTTCAATTTCATTCCAACAACATTTTTGCAGATGTCTCCTCAACTGTTTTATTTATTGGCCAATGTTTGAATGTTACTGTCTAACTCATCCCACAATTACTCTATTAGACTCAAGTTAGGGATTTTAGGTGGCCATCTCATTTTGACCAATTCTTTTTGTTTTCCTTTAGTTTCTAATACAATTTAAACGAGTGTTTCGGATCATTGTCTTGTCGGAAAACAAATCCCTGACCTGCAAGTCTTTTGCCACTGGGTATAGCGTTGCTCTGCAAGATGCGATGATAATATTCTTTCTTCATTGTACCCTCAATTTTTAATGAACCACCAACTTTTCCACTCGTTAAACAACCCCATAACATCACAGATCCACCACCATGATTTACATTTGGATTAATGCATAGCTTTATCATATGTTCTCCAGGAAGTCAATGAACAATTTTTTTTCGTATATCTTCAAAAGTATCGAGTTTACTTTCGTCACTAATTATACCTCTGTTCTAATTACCAATTTTTATGTTCTTAATAACATTGTAATCTTTTAATTTAATTTTGTGTTCTCAAAAGTGATATTTTAGCTATAATGCAACCCCTTTAAACTGTGTTCTCAAAGTCAGCGTTTCACTGTAGTAATAGATACGGCTGTTTCTCAGGTGGAAATAACTTGTTCTCGAATTTCTGGAGCTATTCATGTTGATATTCACACCAGCTGAAATAATTATAAAATCATTTTTACTAATTTAAGTAATTTTTACTTTTTCCGATTTTAAAAGCCATAAAAATGAATTAATTATGATTTACATATAACATTAAGACATATTAATTTAAAATTAGTAACAATTCTTATTATTATTCACAAATTAACAGCATTTCGAAGGGTTATGCAATACTTTTGGCCGGTAGTGTATATAAAATGATAAAAAAGTTAGAAATAAAGGATATTTATAGTGAAAACTTGAGATAGGAGCACACAAACTTCACAAACACTATAGAAAATTAGTACGTTTTACAATTGCGTTTTCAACTGGTAGGAAGGAAAATGGACATAGAGGACAGGTGCGGGAGTGGTGTTATGGAAACGCCATGTTGCCAATAATGCTGGGTGACAGTGTGGCCAGGTTATGGTGGCGGAAAATGACTAGATGGGTCGGAGAAAACACCAAGTGGAGAAGAAAGTGCAAAGGTTACTAGGGGCAGGTAAGGAGCTTCCTGAAGAAAGAAGAGGGTAAAGAATCGGAGGGAAGGAGGAAATAATAATAACAATAATGAAGATGATGAAGGGGAGAACAAAGAAACAATATAGAAAGATAGAATATAATAAAAGTGCAACTAGAGACGGAACAAGGAAGACAAAGGAAGAAGAAGACGGCACTGCGTTGCAAGGAGTTACAGGCAGTTGAGGCCGGGTTCATGGTTGTCGGAAAGGATGGAGATGTACGTCTGCTCGCATCTCTTTATACCGTACGAGGGTAAGTCAATATGCAGTGGCAAAAAGGAAATACCTTCAAATTGCTGCAATATGAAACCATACCGTGAATATAAGATTTTGCACAATCAATTTAGGCAAGTGTCGTTGTAGATAGCGGCAATATCGTGTATCGTATACTACACTAGTAGTATAATACAGCCTCGTGCGACCGTCAGTCATTCGAATGCTCAGTGGGTAAGATAGTAGTCTGCCTCTGGGTCTCAATGTCACTGCAGCCACGTACTGCAGAACCCCGACGAAGTTACGGTCTGCCTTTCGCAGGAAACGTCCAGGTACTTTGAGAGATGGAGTTCTTCTGTTGAATGACAATGCTGGTCGACACTCTACGAGTCCCACAGTGGAACACATCTCTCCTTGAACCTTCTCAGTTTTGAAATAAAGCAAGATCTTCCGAGAAAACGATAAAAAAAATGGGAACTTAATACGAAATCATGTATACGTTGGCTGAATCTTTTATTTTGAACTAAGAATATATCTTACATGAAGAGCTCATTTCCAAAGCTTCTTTCTTATCTCCATGAAAATCTAATCACCTGAAATATCATTTTAGTTTTAAAATTTCAACTACACAATTTCAAATTTAATTACCGGTACAGGTTATTATGGTATAACATTATTGATAATGAAATTATTTAACTGAAATTAGTGAAAACATTTCTTTCTTCAATGGAAATAAGACGTTTTGCACATAAGCTCTTCATAATTCAGGAGGTAACAAGCAAAGCTTCACATGTCCATTTCTTTTATAAAAAAAAAATGTTATTTTTAAGACCTTAACGAAAAGCCGTAGTCAATCCTGCAAAGTAATTTTATCAAGAAAGACTACATTACGATGGGGTGAGTACCGTTTTCAGATAATTGGCTTGCATTATTCGATGATGCTCTTTATTCAGGTCTTAAAACGAAGAAAACTTCTTTTTTTAATGGACATAGTTCCTTCCATGTGGTGTGGACAATATAAGGATATAAACAAAATTCTCCATGGGGAAATATTGAATCTCGGGGGATGATTTCCCCCGGGCCCCCTCCTGGATTTAACAGTACACGGAAGAACGCTATGTTGTATTGACGATGCGGATTTTGTTTGTAGTTTAATGTAAATTAAGCATACGAAAGAGGTGAAGTTTGATTATGTATATGTTCACTAGGCTTTGTCAAATATTAAATCCAATCTGGAATTTAACAAAACGCATGTTCACATTTAGAAAATCATACAAATATATTTCTTAATAACAATTAAAATTCTAGTAAGATAATAAAAAATAACAGTAATGTTCGATTAAAATACTACTTATTTCCTGCAATATTGTGTTCGAAAATTCACCCTACGGAATCTAAAAAATCAATTTTCTGCCGAAAGATGGTAGAACAATTCTAATTAAAATATAATTCATAATGCTACCATCAAGCTATATATTGTAACAGTTTTGAATTTAATGTACTTGGTCATAAAACATGAAATGTACGAATAGATCAGGTTACTCTTTTGGTGCGCAATTTCCTTAAGAGCTGTTCGTGTAAATAGAAACATTTGCAGCAGTTTGTTTACCCTGATAGTATAAAATAGCACGTGGGGTTACTCAAGATATGTGTTTAGTCCAGGTGGATTCTTCGACGTCGAAGAATGCATATAAATTTTGCAGGGGCTGTATCCTCAGAAAGCTCCGGATTTCTGAGGGTAAAATTTAAGCCTCTTATAATGAAATTAATCAGAAGATTGGAGCGAAATTAACAAAAGACATGGGGATTTTTCTGTTGAAAATTTAGATTTCACCAGCAATATTAAGAACTCCTTCATCCACTGCAGTTGTAACGATATCGCACCATGATTTACTGTACAGATGCTTATCAGATTAATGGAAACACCTGAACGAAAGTGCAACTTACCAGATTAATATGGTGTCGGACCACCTTTCGCCTCCAGAACAGCCTTGATGCGACGTGGGATGAAGGCATAGAGGTCGTGAATGGTAGCAACTGGAATATTACACCATTCCTCGTGCAGGGCATCGGCCAGTTCTGTGAGAGTGGATGGAGGTGGAAATCGTCGTCGGAGTCGTGTTTCCAAGATGGACCACAGATGTTCAATTATGTTGAGATCTGGGGATTGGGCGGGCCAGGGGAGGTGTTGAACTTCATCCCGATGTTCCTCAAACCACGCTGTAACAACTCCAGCTGTGTGAATGGGTGCATTATCATCCTGGAATATGGCGTCATTGTCCGGGAACAACATCCGGACCATAGGATGCAAGTGGTCTCCTAAAATTGAGACATAATCGTTGGCAGTGATGCGTCCGCGAAGTGTGACCACAGGACCCAATGAAAACCATGATATTGCGGCCCACAGCATCACCGTGCCGCCGCCATGTTTCACAGTTGGGCGGAGACACTGCAGATCATACGCTTCTTTGGGCGTTCTCCACACATAAACACGGCCCGTGGTTTGGAATAGGGTGAATGGTGACTCATCCGACCATACCACACGTTTCCAGTCGTCAACGGTCCAAGTTGCATGGTCGCGGCACCATTTGCGGCGTGCTAAAGCGTTCTGGTCCCTGATAAGAGGTTTGGCCCGTGCAACACGACCCCGTAAGTTCATGTCATGTAATTCGCGGCGGACTGTGATTGTCGAAACAGGTTGGGGGAGGTGCTGATTGAGTTCCTCCGTCACTTGCGCCGCAGTGGCACGACGGTTCCGCGTGACAATGCGCTTTAATACCCGGCGTGCCCTGTCACTGATGCTTTTCTTCCGCCCACTGTTCCGCTTCCCCGATGTGGTTTTCCCGTGTGGTGTAGGCCGTCATCACCTTCGACACTGTCCCTGGCGACACACCTAACACACTAGCCACTGCCGTCACACTCACTCCACATAACCGCGCACCAACAATTTACCCTCTTTGAAACTCTGAGAGGTCTCCCATTTTACACTACCTCCGTCTGCTGCAGCCACTGCACACTCCTGTTCCACGACGCCTGACGTAGTATGGAGACCGACCTAACACACCACCACCAGCAGTCCGGCGCTGCGGTCGCCACGACACCACTGCCAACCCATACATCTGACGTGTTGCCAACTACAGGTGTTTCCATTATTCTGATAAGCATCTGTATGTGTTACTTTAGTAACTAATGACCAAGGCTCGGATTACAATTTTTTATTCTTCAAAAAATAATTTCTAAAAACCAGCAAAATAATTTTTTATATTTTTAAAAAAATATCTTTTCTCTATTACTATAAAATTGCTAGGCCTATGCTAGGTAAAACGTAAAAAATACAACAAATTTACTTAAAGGATTTTACAACTATGTATTGCTCTAAGTTCGGCACAATGAAGGACCGTCTGTCATCCTAGTTTATATTTTTAACAACAGAAAAATTTATATTTTGCACGCTTGTACGAAGGATATAAAAGAGTTCATGAGAGCGTTCCCTTTTCTCACCGAAATCTGTAATTCTAGCAGATGAAAACCAATCTAGGTTTAACTTTTATTTAGTGAATTACAGTGTCTAAGGTTCAAATTTACACCCAACAAAGTAAAATTTGTGCCATCCACTTTATCTCCACCTCCAAATTCTTGAATACACACCTTGACTTCAAACATCATGATTAAAAATCCATCAGACTGCAGGAAAACTACTTACAGCTTCCAAATTTGAAGTCTATCTACCCTGGAACCCTTCCCAAACTGAAAATCCTTGCAGATTCCCAGACAAATATCTGGTGTAGTAAAAAGTAATCCATTATTTTGCCAATAGATGGCTTCAGTGATATGTATCTCGCGTTGTACAAGTCCGATCGGGTTCAACGAGATGGCGTTCAAACGATGAGATTGCGTACTACAAACACTGTTCAGATAGTTGTGATGAGTTGACTCAGTGTTGTGTGAGCGCGTGTCAAAATGGACACTAGCAAAGAGAAAATACGCTATATTTTACAGTTTTTCTTCGATAAAGGCGAAAACGCAAGCCAGGCTGCTGCAAATGTGAATAGTGTTTATGGTCCTGATACTGTAACAGCCAATCACGCGCAATTTTGGTTTCGTCGATTCCGTTCCGGTAATTTTGACGTCAAAGATGTACCACGCACTGGAAGGCCACGTGTCGAAAATGTCGATAAAATCATGGACATTGTCGCGTCCGACCGTCATGTAAGCACTGTTTCGATTGCACAAGAGCTAAACATTGCACAAAAAACCGTGTGGAACCATTTGCATAAGGCTGGATACACAAAGAAGCTTGATGTATGGGTGCCACACGAGTTAACGCAAAAAAACCTCATGAACCGAATTTCCATCTGCGAATCGCTGCTGAATCGCAACAAAAGCGACCCATTTCTGAAGCGGTTGGTGACTGGTGATGAAAAGTGGATCACTTACGACAACGTCACGCGAAAACGGTCGTGGTGGAAGCGCGGTGCGCCGGCGCAAACGGTGCCCAAGCCAGGATTGACGGCCAGGAAGGTTTTGCTGTGTGTTTCGTGGGATTGGCAGGGAATTATCTACTATGAGCTGCTCCCCTACGGCCAAACCCTTAACTTGGAATTATACTGTCAACAATTGGACCGTCTTAAGGCAGCAATCGCCCAGAAGCGGCCAGCTTTGGCCAATAGGAGAGGCATTGTGTTCCACCAGGACAACGCCAGGCCACACACATCGATAGTTACTCGCCAGAAGTTCCGGGAGCTTGGTTGGGAGGTTCTTATGCATCCACCTTATAGTCCGGACCTGGCACCGAGTGATTACCATCTGTTCCTGTCCATGGCGAACACGTTTGCTGGGGAAAAATTCGCGTCAAGAGAGGCTTGTGAACATCGACTGTCTCAATTTTTTGCCAATAGGGATAAGGGCTTCTATGAGAGAGGCATCGTGATATTACCGTCCAAATGGCATCACGTTATCGAACAAAACGGCGCATATGCGACCTAAATCGGATCATTATAACTATGGTAAGTCAAGCCTTCAATGTCATGCAAAAATAATGGATTACTTTTTACTACACCAGATATGTTAGCATTTTCCACAAAAATAAGTTCTATGTTAATGTTTACTTACCTGCTTTTGACAAGCTTGACAAAATATCATGTCAGATCGCGCTCGATCCACGAATGAATCAGAGAAGATTTTGCTGGTTTAATCTTCGGCATATTTCAAAAATCACAAAATAAATGAAATTATTGTATGGATAATACGACCAGTCACTCGTGATTGATATCCTTTTTAGCTTTACCAAACTCACGCAGATAACAGCAAAAAATCATGGGCAACACAGTTCCAGTGTTACCAACACAAATGATTTCCTGTTAAACTAACATTAAAAGCTGTTAGATCCCCCCAAAACCCAATCCCACTCTATATTTCGGTTTTAGAATATAGAAGAAAGTAAATATTTTATTCAATTAGATTGATCATATTTTCCCAATGAACAGTAGTTAATTTAGATTAATGTAAACCAAATTTGGCAATTAGATTTTTAGTTATTCCCAATTTTTTAGTTAATTGGATTATACTTTCTTCTGCTACGTGCAAAGGCTGTTCTGGTGCAGTAATGGTATCTGTACCTTGGTGTACAGAAAAATCGGAAGTTTCTTCCATTTCAACTTTGGAAACACCTAAAAGAATATATTTTAGAAATAAAAGAAGTTATTATCAGCCCAAGTACCCCCGTCAAAAAGTCCTTCACCCATGAAACTAAAATTGCTCCAGTCTTCGAAGAGTTCAAAACTCGTCGAATTGGCAATACTGAACTGTTAACTTTAGACCAAAGAAGTATAAATAAGCAGGTAGACCATTCTAAGTTTCTTAATCATTTTCCCTGAATGATGGGTGAAGTGACGTCGCTTGGAAGATACTGTACCTTGAAAGAAGCTAAGAATAAGCACGATGCTTGTAATATACTAGACGCTCTCGTTGTTATCTCTTTAAACTTGCGTTGGATTTTTCTAAAGACTTCCAAATAATTAAATATTTGAGTTTTTTTACCCGAAAATAATTGCTTATGGCCAAAAAGCCAAAAATAATTGCTTATGGCCGAAAAGCCCAAATTATTATTTTTTTTTTTAATTTTTAACATGGCCAAATATTTCTTTTATATTTTCTATAAAATTTTGGTATAACGCTCTGAGGGTACCAAAACGAAAAGAAACACCGAAAAAACATGAAGAAGCAAACAATTTTTTTTTTTTTTTTAAATTACAAATCCCAGCCTTGCTAATGACTTGAACATCTAGAATCAACAAGCTGTTATGTTTAAACAGTCATGACGCATCCGGGATTTGAACGCAGAGTCTTGTGACTCGTGAATGAACTCTTTGGCTGTAGACAGGACTGGAAATTGGAGAAACAGCACGCATTTACTTTTACAAAAAATTTAGAGCGTAAAAATATACTTTTATGAAAAATTGCACATGTACATATTAAGTTTTACGGAGCGCCCCTTAGTTCTGCAAATCCACTTACACCCTGCGGTTATTCATAAATATGAATACGTTTGTTATAATTTAAACGTTTGTTTGTTATTATTGTATTGTGATCATTTATGCTGTTTCTTTGTGCCAATGTTTATTTTAAAGTAATGAAAAACAAACGCATGCCTTTAATAACACAAACGTTTTAAGATTTCATGCATTAGTACCATCTGGATTCAGACATTGTAATTGTCTCTTTCTCTTAGCAAAATTTAATGATATAAAATTTTACAACGTGAAATAAACTCCCTAAACAAACATGCTAGAGAAAGATGAAACGCAGATTTTCAATTATTTCGTGGAAAGTCTCGCTAGCAGCAATTAAGGGGGAAAAGGCAACTAGCGCAGATGTATTATTGATCAATATTGAGGGAATTTCCAAAGTAGAAACTCTGACAATAGGTTTAAAAGTATAACTATTTTAAATATAGAGTATATCACTGTTAAAAAAAATGCGGAACATTCCTGGAAAAAGCCAAGCAAATAGAACTGCCTGGAAATTTTCAGTAGCTTGGCTAATTAAATCCAGATACCTTTCAGTTTTCAAGAAAAGGATAAATGAAGAGAGATTTGAACAAGAGTTGTTCAGTTATGAGTCCAGGGTCTTACTGACTGGACTAACCTGCCAATGATAAGAATGCACTAGATAAAAACATTATAGAGGATCAGAAATACGTTGCTTGAAATCTAAAAATATAAAAAAAGTTACTCCGACAACTTAATTAAGGATCTCAGTCCCCATTCGCACAGAATATTTACCATTTCTACTCAAATACGTCACCAAAATGGCAGCAACAAGGTTACATGTTTGGTTACGATAAGAAACCATTTTCTCCTTTAGCGCACGTGCCTACATCACACTGGAACTAGCAACTGAGAGTGTTTTTCCAAGATTACTCTCTAAGTTTCCATTAATTTGAACAATTAATGAAACGTTCCAAAGCCTTGTAGCAGTGTACTTGTGTATAAGATGGCGATAACTATGATGCTATCCTGTAATTCATTCGATGCTAGAATGTTAATGAATTTTTATTTCTTGTGTGATAAAACTTTTTATGAAGGAAATTACTCTTTACCTGTTTTGTCGTAGTTTTATTTGTTAAATGAACTATTATTACAAATTTTTCACGACTGTTCATTTTTAGTTTCTATATCTCCGGTGATATTGCTCTGCTTGAAGATTCTACTTGCTGCGTTCCATGACGTCAATAGGTGACATTGACTTCATTGATCATATTGTAATCTGTAGAAGGCAGAAGGAATGAAATAGATAGAAAAAGCCCTACAAATATTCAATAGAGATGGGAACACTGCATCAAACCATCTGGGAGCAAAACCTAAAGCAAAATGCTCGGGTTGAAACTATAGCAGGTATTCGATTTCCGGTGCAGTAAAGCTTTTATCATTATTTTTTTTTTATCCTACCTAATGCGGAAAGGCATTTCTAGCAAATGTTGCACACTACTTTTGTCAATTTTGTACACATAATTAAGGAAATGCTAGGAAAATAATTAAGCAAGTTGAGTAGGACAGTTTCTGGTGAAGAATTGAGATCTTTTCAAGCTGTTTAATTATTTCATTGGTCCTACTTAAGTTGAGCATCATTTCGTCCAATGGGACATTTACGTTGTTTGTGTTACGCCTTAATGCTTTCTTTCTTGTATATGGCGTTGAGGTCGGACTTGACTTAGGGTTGTTTCGGCGTAACTGTTTGAATTGTCTGTCGTGTGGTTTGTTTCCTTTTAATTAGGTTTTCAACACCTACATAAAAATGTCCGTCAAACCTGTTTTAATATTCAACTTACATTAAAGTAACCCTTCAAAAACTACCCTTTTGTGGTGATGTTAACTTCATTAATCAAGCAATAGTATTAACGCTAGAAGTGTTTAAAGCCTTTTGAGAATTGTTGTACTCTGACAAAGTTGCATGCATAGCTCAGCCGATAAAGGATAGGAAAAAGATACAGCTAGAAGTTGGTCACGGCCTACAAATTCCATATCTGTGTTACGACATTGAACCAGAGATTCCCCCAGGGTTCTCAGTTTCAGTGGTGTAAAGTCAAGATTGGAAGGATGTAAGCGGTTTTGCAAGGTTTCTACACAATTTTTTTACTGTAAAAAATTAAAGTTTGTGGGGTGTACTCGAGAATTTTGTTGGTGTTACCCTACAGGGTGGATTCTTCCAGAATCGCTGTGTGCAAATTAGTACGGAGACTTCTTGTAGAATCAATCAGATGGCATTTTACGAAAACACAAAGATGAATTATTTGCTTCAAGGTGATGTTGCTATTTGACGATAATGATTATTTACCAACCAAATTCTTACTTCGTGTGTCTTCTTCTTTCTCTCCGTCTTTTCCCACCTACATGGGGTCGACGTTTATGATGAGTCTTCTCCACAAGGCTCTGTCCTGAACTTCTTTCCCTGACAAACATTTCTCCCCGAGATCATCCTTAACCCTATACATCCATTTACTCCTTGGCCTCCCTCTACCTCTCTTGCAATCAACTTCCATTGCCATCGCTCTTCTGAATACATAGTCATTTGGTCTCCTCATTACATGTCCATACCACTGCAGTCTTCTCTCTTGTATCTTCTTTGATATCTCTACAACTTTGGTTGTACCTTTTACTCTCACATTTCTCACTCAGTCTTTTCTTGTTATCCCACACATGCAGCGTAGCATTCTTATTTCGGTGATATCTAATCTCTTTTCTTGTGCCATATTTCTCCTCCGTACATCATTGCTGGTCTAACCACTGTTTTGTAAATCATCCCTTTATTTTTCACCGTGATTCTGCGGTTGCAGAAAACACCACTTACTTTCTTCCAATGTTGCCATCCCTCTTGAATTCTGTATGTTATTTCCGAGTCTAAATCGCCATTCCCAGTAACATTGGTCTTAAATATTTATAACTTTTCACATTTTTCAGTCGTTCTTCTTGCAACATCATTTCTCCATTTCTTTCTCCGATAAACTCAAGATTCTCAGTGTTCTTTCTACTAATCTTTAGGCCTCTATCTTCCAGAGACTTCCTCTAACTCTCTACTTTCCTTTCAAGTTCTGCCCTATTAGTATTGCATAGTACAATATCATCGGCAAACATCATATACCAGAGGGCTTCATCTCTCGCATCCTGAGTTATAACGTCTATGACTACATTGAAGGGTACGGGCTTGAAGCTGAACCCTGGTGTAATCCAACCATAACAGGGATTTGGCCTGTCAATCCCACACTCCTCTTGTATAGATATCTTGGATTATTCTTACATATTTCTCTGGCACTCCTTTCTACGTCAAGAGTCTCCATACTTCCTGATGTGGTATTCTGTCGTAGGCATTCTCCAAATCAATAAAGATCCATAAACAATCGTTTTTTGCTTTTCCTGATGCTTTTCCATAGTCTGTCTTAATATAAAAGTTGCGTCCGTTGCACTTTTTCGTGGCATAAATCCAAATTGTTCTTCTTCTGTTGATGTTTCTTCTCGTAATCTTTCTTCTATAAATTTCTCTCGAAATCTTTATCGTATATGACATTAGTTTCATCCCTCTATAGTTTACACAATCCTGTATATCATCCCTCTCCTTCAGAATTGGTACAATAACAATATCCCTGCATTGAGTCGGCACTTTTTCTTCTTCACAATTTTTTGCATGAGATCCCATACAATATCTATACCCTCTGGTCCCGAACTCGTCCACGTTTCTAGTGGTATGCAATAAAGACCTGTAGCTTTTCTGATCATCGTTTTCTTTAATGTTTTCTCTACTTCTTGCAGGCTTATTCTTGGCGTTGGTCCAGGATTTGGAGTTGTGTCGCTAAGAACTTTTCTAGGATTTTCTTCATTTAGGAGCGTTTCGAAATACTGGGCCCATCTCTTCTTACTTATTTGGTGTGTAACAAGCAAAAATGATTTAGAAATCTTCGCCAGAGCTAAGATAACCAGGCAATAAATAAATAAATAAATATGTGAATTTGAAATTACAGCAACATTTCAGATATCTTTTGAAAAGGATTTGCATAAGCATAAATCAGCTCAATCTACAGTTAACCAAGCATTTGTTGTGACATACTTACGAATCGAAAGTAGATGTGTTTATAACTTTATATATATATTTTTAAGGCAATAGTTCAAGTTACTTCTATTTTGTTTCTTAAATTTAATTTGTGGTTATTTCCGTAAAAATGACAATCATATTAATTACTATTCGTAGTTTATGAGGACTATGCAGTGGAACCATGATAAGTCGAACCACGATAACTGGAATTCCTTGATATATCGAATTTTATTAATGCCCCTTTATCTTGTCCATTCTACCCCGTGTTAATTTACCTCTGCGAGTCGAATGTTGTGAAATAAGAATCTCAATATTTAGGAGTTTATGTTGGTTTTTTGGACGTGCGTTGAACCTCTTCAACTCGAAACCTTCTTCTAAAGAACCTCTACAAGTCGAAATTAGGGTATAAATACCTCTATAAGTAGAAGTTTAATTAAGTAAACCTTTATAAGTCGAAGTTTACGAAGTTGAACGATTTGACCCGAACGAGATTAAGCATCAGATACTCACGCCACCACTGTAGTGTCTGTTACTTCGTGAACGACACGCAGTTAAGTGTTTCATATGATGGCAAAGTGAAAATGCAGGACCTTAACCATAGAAATGAAGCGTCAGTCAGTTCAGGCTCTCTATATCTCGAAGTTTCATATTACTTCTCTAAATAAATCGAATCTCGAATTCTGCCAAACAACTTTTCCTATTTATTTTTACAACGATCTGTGGTATGTGCTGTGTAATTCAATATGGTGTGGAATTAGTTAAAAAAAATTGGGGTGAATTTTCTAGATCACCACACAGACAATCCGGAGCACAACCTAGAAATTCTAGACCACGATATGTAGTATAGTCAAAATAATCTAGATCACCGTACAGGCAATCAAGTGCATAACCCAGAAATTCTAGAAAAGGGTTTATAGAAGTCTAAGGTGTGGTCTAGGAAATCTACAACAATATCCAGAAAATTCTAGAATACCGTTCAAAATGTCCAAGGCGTAGTGCAGAAAATCTAGACCACCGTCAAGAAAACTAGGAGTACTGACAAGAAATTCTAGACCACCGCTTAAAAAATCAAAGATACAGTCTAGAAAATCTAGACCCCCCATCAAGGAAACAAAGAACATGACCAAGAAAATCTAGACAACAGCTAAAGAAATCAAAGTTTAAGCCAAGAAATTCTAGACCACCGACCATGAAAATCAAAGGTATGACCTAGAAAATCTAGACCACCGTCATGAGAATCTAGAACCCCACCCTGTCAGATCTGTACCAAACATACGTACAGGTACGTCTGCTCTATCCTTGCTACCTTGGTTCTGCTCCTTCCCAAACAGCACAGAAAATCTTGAGCCCCAACACAGAATGCAGTCCTCCTGCTGTGGCATGTGCAGCGCCAGGAAAGCTGCCTGTAACCGGAATCTACGTTTTTTGCTTCTAAATGCAGTCAATTTTTCTCTCAGTGATGGTAAGTATCAAAACGAGGGTAAAATTTCGTCTGTCTAAAAGCTAGGACCCGAAGGAATTCGGCTTGTACCGCTTCAATTTAAGGTTTAATTATTTCTAAACTAGGTGCCCATATTAAAAAGCCATTACGTAACTGGTGCTGGTAGATCTAAAGTTATGGAAACAATTGGAAATATTACAGTTTTGATGGGTTGGCAACACTAACTACTGTGGCGGCGGATATACCTCTATGACCGGTCACAATACATGTGTACAGCATTTGGCAAGCAATTTGAAAAATTGAGCTTTTAAAATAAGTTGGTAACACTAACATCTGAGGTGCCTGTGGTGATTGCAGTGTCTCTTTCGACATAAATCTAACCGCCAACTACAGAAAAGGCGGAAAACAACTACTTGTAATACTTAGATATTTTAGTCAAGTTTCCTACCAGCGGGGCTATTTATGCCCACCACCAAAAGAAAGGAAATTTATGACAGAAAAAAAGTTAACATTGCCCCACCAGAACGCCTATGGTTTAGCTAATAATTTCAGTTTAGATTTATAAACAAGTGATTAGGAGAATAATTACAAAGCATATATGGTGGGGGGGGGGGCACAAAGTAATCCCCGCTTGGTAGTACGAAGGTTAGGCTACGTTATAACTGAATCTAGAGGTACTACCACACACTCGATCTTGTTGTTCAGCATTCTCGACAAGCAAGCTCGACAGTGTAATAATGCATTTACACTGGCAAGCATGCTCGTCGAGGAAGCTGATCAACAAGCTCGACAGTGTAATAACAAAAGATTCATCAAGTTTGCTCAAGAACAGGCTCGTCGAGCAAGCTGGACAACATTTCGAGAGAGACTGAATTTCCTCGACGCCTGGTGGCGGAATACAGTCGAGGGAGCCTACAGTAAGCTCGATAGTGTAACAGTGCACTAGTATGTAATTAGTAGTTAGTATTGCTCTATTTTCTATATTAATTTCTGTTCGAAGCTGTACATTAACCACAATGAAGTACATATATAATGGCGTGACACTCTACACTCCGCTTCATTCGTAAAGTTCTACGGAACTCAGGAGTACTACATGTATTCTCAATACATAAAGAACAATGTCAAATAACACTTATTTCATAGCAATAAATATCTTAATACTTTAACTGAGTAAGCGAAGCTCTTACATATTCTTTCTGAATTACTTTGACATCATACTCTTCCGAGGTTTGTGGATCGATGACCACCAATTCTCGCACAGTGGCATTGGTTATATTTGAAAAGGTTTAAAGGTTTTGTTATTGACGACACATTGTATGATTTCTACGGTAACACATGGAACTCATTTTCACATTTTATGAAGGAGTGACTTGGCCTATTCCTTCCAAAGTTTGTTTGGTGACATAGACTGGAAAACTCTCCATGTTTTACCAGCACTAGAAGTTTCAACTTATTCCCGTTTCCATGGTGACGAAACTTATTTCCTAAAACCTACTTTCGTGCATCACGTGACAAAGGTTATACCAATTGCTTCAACTTTGTACGACAATGCTTAAGACTTAAACTACATTAGAATATTAAAGTATTTACCATTTAAGGTAAGTGTACCGATTATGGCCTAGGTTCCCCATATGGCCAACCCCCCAGATCTCTGCAGCTTTCAGTTGGTGCTACTAGATGTCACCGTAGACTATATCCTCATGACAAGAGAGCATTTTAGCGCGACTCATTTGAGTGCGAGTTGCGTGAGCGGCAGCAGCTCCGGTTAAAGTGCCGTACTGGTCAAGGAAATATTTTGCTGTTATTTCAGCAAATTAGGTAATGTTTCGTTTCAGTATCTATTGTTGAAACATAATAATGCATGGATAATGTAGCTATGTGAGTATTCGTAAACATAAAATGTGTGTGACGAAATGCATTGCATTGTGTAACTAGCACGTGCCAGAAAAAGTAAAGAGGTCAATAGTCGCAATATGGCCCACCGGGCAGCACGCAGGAAGATAGGGTATATTGGCCAAAATACAGTCATAACTGTTTAAAATGAAAGAATTGGGTATTTGAAATGTTTGTACTGAACACTTATCATCATAATGTTTAGTAATTAAAACAAAGATAATGCCAGGTAATAAGGAAGCTATCGACTCCAATACAAAGAATAAGAAGATTAAAACTAAAACAAAGCAAGTGTCATCACGTTTAAGACGAACAGAATTTCAACCACTACTTCTGATAGTCCTAAAGAACCGGTACTGAGTTGCTCCAAGTCTTGTGAATCTTGGTTTTGTTACCTTTGTCAGGCAGACAAGGTTGTAGACATGCATCTTTGCGTGTCGTAGCGCAAATACGTTCATGAAGAGTAAGTTGGAATCGCCGCTAAAGATCACGGACTATTTCTTTACCCCTCATATCAGACGTGACGTTCCAAACTTCTTCGTTTGTGTTGCACTTCTTATTTACTCATATTTTTTTTTCCTTCTTGCATATTCACTTATTTCTGACAATTTTTGCATTTTGTATTAATACAATATTCTTGGTTTTGCAATGCCATAGAAATTATCTATGCTGTTAATGTACATCTCTC
Organism: Lepisma saccharinum; assembly: GCA_022664845.1. Taxonomy (NCBI): domain Eukaryota; kingdom Metazoa; phylum Arthropoda; class Insecta; order Zygentoma; family Lepismatidae; genus Lepisma; species Lepisma saccharinum. The sequence continues at coordinate 24,833 of JAGDQP010013055.1, read as the reverse complement.
AGTAAGTAGTATATATGAATAATACAGAAATATTACACACCATTTTTGCCATACGCTCTTATTTTCTATAGCGGGTCATATTGAGAAAGGTTTCCTAATATGGCCCACTAGGAATATTTTAGTTTTCGATATAATACATTTCTAGTAAGCAGATTTATTTTTCATTTGCCCAAACAGTCTCCCAACTTGATGGTTCAGTCGATTCGCAAGATTAAATAGTCTTTCTTAGTGAAAAAAATCAACAAAGGTAAGGTAGGCCACATTAGGACCCCCTACCTTACATGGTTATAAACATATATTAAAGGATGTTAAATACTATTTCAGTGTTACTTAGGAATAAATGTATCTGATTCCAGCCAAATTTCACACAATGATGTAGGAAAACCCTCTTAAGGCTTTCACAGTATTGCAATTTCGAAAGATTTACCGTCTCCATGGTAAGAAGACTCAATTAAATTTCTAAAACGCTGTATTAGATGTCAACCACAGCTCAATTTAATTTTATAGATATCACAAAAGATGAATTCGTTCTAGTATATTTCTCAATGCCGCACCAAATAACGTAATTTTATATCGATTCTTATACCACCTGTGACGTACCTACCGACCCGTCGTAGCGCAGTGGTGGAGCGTTGGTGTAGCATTTGGAAGGTCGTGGGTTCGATCCAGCGGCCTACCATCCTGACTGAGTATTTTCCAGGGTTTTTACTCACACACGGCAGGTAAATACCGGGATGGTAAATTTAATAAAGGCTCTGTCCGACATCATCCCGAATCCTTTCCCTTTCCCTATCTCGGCCTGAGCCTTAGATACCTAAGGGCCTTAAATACAATCCCAAATTCAAATTCGCATGTGAAGTACTGTTTGACTTTTCAATAAATATTTCTTCACACATTGAAATATCACTTGAAGTAATTTTGTAACATTTACCACCTATTAACGTTCGTAAATCCCGATCGCACATTCGTTTCTTGTTTAAGTTGTTACATGGATATCTCGAACACTTATTATTGGGCCACGGTGGCTCAGTGGTAGAGTGCTCACTTCTAGTGATTGGGGTCCTCGATTTGATCCTAGTTTATGCCATGTGGCTTTTGTGACGATCAAATACTGAGCGCGTGATTTTTCTCGGGTGTTCTCCAGTTTCCTTTCACTTTTTAATTCCATCAATTCCCCCATCATCATCCATACAATGTGAACCAAAAGTTATCTAAAGGCCTTAAAACAAAATTCGAATTCAAAATGAACAACATTCGTACACTTAATGAATCGATTCCGTCAGTTACAAAATCAGAAATCAAAAAATAACTCAACATTTCGTATTTGAACTATTTAAATTCATGTGTTCCCATTTCCTGCGTGTGACAAGTTCACAAGGAATCATTATGTAAAATGTTGTACACAGATGTCAGTGAAAGCAACTGTGAGAATTCTGCATCTTTGTTCAAAAGGATAAAGTGTACTTAAAAGTAGGAATTTCGTAAAACGAAACTAAATATCTTATGTTCAAATTGTGTGCCCTTATATTAGCTCCAAACCAGAATAATCCGTATTTGAAAGAAGTATTCTCTTTCTGCCGTATTTTAATGAATGGCATACGTTAATAAAAAAGGTGCATACAAAGTAAAGGGATTATGAGGATTATTATTCGAGATAAATTTATAATAATTTTTCGAAAGGAGCTTAATGAACCAATTCCTGGGGTTCGTTTGTCGCTCTTTTCTAACTGTTTACGGAAAACTTGATCTATATAAAATTATTAATTACGTGGAGGTACGTTGTTATAAATTTTCGTAATGTAAGGGTTAAAAAGTACAATAACCTTGCAATTTATACGAGTTGACATGGCTATATGTCGTAATCATAAGGGCAAAAGTCGTTTTAGTGTTTTATCTTGTTCAGAACCTTTCAGTCTATATACTGACAAAGAATTCGTATATTCCACAAATGTATTTTTCCTTTAAAAATGCCTCAAGTTATTTTAAACCTACAAGTTTTAAAAAGAATGTCGTTCTTGAAAAATCACCATGCTGTGACTTACGATATATTACAGTTACATGAACGATTTCCCACCTGAATGGTTATGAACCCAGGGCCGCAAAGTATAAAGCAAATAAGGCACGCCGGACTGAGGGCGCCAAAAAAAGGTAAAGAAGGAAATTCCTTCGAAGTGGCCCAAAATTCGGAGTTTTCTTACCCTTGCAAAAATATAAGTTGTGGCCCTGGCGCAACCTATTTTACTTCGCGACAGGTTAATAAGGACTACCAACTCCCGCAGATGAAATTTCCGGACGACACCCAAGGCCGAAACTAAGGGGAACGTGTGCCCTGGGCGCCGTCCTGTATTGTCCGGATGGAAGTTTTGATTTTTTTTTTTTTCTGACAAAGACATGTTAATTCCTCACAGTCTGGAAATATTACGGACGGTTAGCCACCCTAGGCAGACTACAACCCATAAACGCGAAAACTACTTTAATGCCTGTCCAAAAGCTCATAAACCAAGTTTCAATAAAGAAATTGAACTCCCTATTTAATTAAATGAGGGTACTTGTGACTTGGTTGGGGGTTCAATGCCCAACTACGTAGTAGTATGGTTAAACTCCAGTGTGGTATTCGCTGTGTAATCATCCCAGGCCTTCTTTTGGAATTGGTCTTTTGACTTTCATTATTATTTTTTTTAAATTTGTGATGAACCTCAATTTGTTGAAATATTTTTCTGATTGTAATTCTATTTTTAAGTACGATTACAGTGGTACGTGTTAATAGGCTGCATTTGCGGTTCGATAAGAGTATGAAGAAGATTCAATAAATTCATCGTGAAAAAATTTTGAAATGCCTTTCTGAACTTACGTGTTGAGTTCATGTATAGAGAATAGTTCACAGAACTCCTCCTTTTCATTTAATGATAGAGACGAAAATTTAAAAATAATATCTTTAACCATATATCAAACTTCAAAATCATTATCATCGTAAAATACCTAGGTATTTCTAGATCCATGCCTCTTTTTGATATTGAGACAGCCCTAAAGTTAAATTGACAATATTTTTTTCAAAGCTTGTGAAACATTTTGGAAACTGAGATATATATACCAAGTGTATGCATAAGTAGTTTCCGGTTTAAGTAAGAGATGGCGCCAGCGAAAAGTACGCAGCGTATTCATTTGACACACACGTCAGTTTGTTCGTCTGACATTAAACTACAAACACACACAAGTTGAGTCCACCAACAACTAGCGTCTTTGTTTTATCGTTCAGTGATCATGTCGAATTTTGTGCCTGAAAAAGAACATTTGCGGCACGCATTGCTTTCTTTATTTAATCAAAAGACCAAGGCTGTTGAAAGTCATCGTGTGCTGTTAGAAACATGTGGTGAACACGCTCCATCGATTAGAACATGTGAGACATGGTTTCGACAATTTAAAAGTGGTGATTTCAATGTGAAAGACAATGCGCGCTATGGTAGACCACAAAAGTGCGAAAACGAGCAATTGCAGGTGTTATTGGAGGATGACCCAACTCAAACTCAACAGCAATTGGCAAAAGCATTAAATGTGTCACAAGAAACAATCAGCAGACGTTTAAGAGCAATGGGGAAGATCAATAAACTGGGTAAATGGGTCCCACACGATTTGAATGAACGTCAAATGGAAAATCGCAAAGTCACTTGTGAAATGCTGCTTCAACGCCACGAAAGAAAATCCTTTTTGTATCGAATTGTGACGGGTGACGAGAAATGGATTTATTTTGAAAACCCGAAGCGGAAAAAATCGTGGCTTTCACCTGGCGAAGCCGGTCCTTCCACACCCAGGCAAAATCGCTTCGGCAAGAAGATCATGCTTTGTGTCTGGTGGGACCAGAGCGGTATTGTGTATTATGAACTCTTGAAGCTCGGCGAAACCGTTAATGCACAACGCTATCGCCAACAAATGATTAATTTAAATCACGCATTGATCGAACGACGACCGGAATGGGCCCGAAGACATGGCAAAGTGATTGTGTTACACCACAATGCGCCGTCTCACACAGCAAAACCAGTGAAAGACACCTTGAAATCGCTTGGATGGGACATCCTTCCGCACCCGCCGTACTCCCCAGACCTGACGGTATCTGACTATTACCTCTTCGCATTAATGGGGCACGCGCTCGCAGAGCAGCACTTCAGCAATTTCGAATACGTTGGAGAATGGCTCGACGAATGGTTTGCCGCAAAAGACAAGCAGTTTTTCTGGCATGGTATGCATCAATTACCTGAAAGATGGGCGAAATGTGTAGAAGCCGATGGCCAATATTTTGAATAAAACAAAATTAAGTTCCCTTGACCATTACGTGTTTTCTTTACCTCAAAAACCGGCAAAAACTTATGCATTCACCTGGTATGTGATGTCACATAATTTCAAAGCACTGTTCAGTTTCGATTGCTAGCGAATGCAGCTTTTGTTTATCATTCCACATGAAGTTTATATTTTAGTTCATGTGTCTATATACAGTAGCTACGCGGCCAAGATTAAGTGTGGATCAATATTCGAAAACATTACCAGGAGTACAGCAATTAGTTTATTGTTTTGCCTTTCTTTTTGGTTACCTGCTTTATGAGTTTGTCGTTACTTCTATCGATCATGGAAAACATAGGTCTTTATTTGAATTGATAGAATAAATATGATATGCAATTAGTGTGTTAACGAATAAGATTAACCTTTTTACAACGCAAGAGTGTATTTCAGCAGTAGCTGTTCTGGTTTTGCGTTTCAAATTCGTTATTGTATTTTCTACTTCAGCACGTCATATTTAATGTAGAGCGTAAATGTGGAGTAGGCCATTCTCTTTAGACTTTGCTCAAATATGGTTATTATCAGGTTCGTCCACCTACAAAGTAATCTTTGGCCGGCAGGGCCACTTTCAATGGACGTCTGGCCAACTTAGGCCACTTTAGTCCTTAGAGATTAATGTTTATTTATTATGTGGATTTTATTAATAATTAGTTTGTGATTTTGAATCGGTTTCCATTCCAGTCAGCCGGCAATTTATTAAATTAGTCTAATTTTATATCTGTCTAACAATGTCCAAATACGGTGTATCTCAATTTAAAGGCCGCTTAATATGAAATTTTCTATTAAAGCTGTTGAAACGGTTTATTTACTTTTGTTAAAAATAGTTATAATAATAATAGTAAATCTTTTGGTCTTTTTAGGAAATGGGATAAAGGAATAGGATGAGTAAAGTCCACATTTGTTCGAGAAACTGTCAAGTTCCACACCAAATTTTGTCAATGAAATGCGCCTTATCCATGTTTTCTAATTCTCAGCCTCGTCACATCCCAGTCACGTGATCATGTTTTAAGATGTCGTTTTTTATGTTTTATTTTACCCTGTGTTATTTATTTATCGTTTGTAATAGCTCTTGGTACGAAATGTTATGTCTTTTTATTTTTATATTGAGCTGTTTTGGTAGGTTAATGTTTGCAAATTTCTTATTTGTGTTAGATTCTATATATCGTTTTTGGTTGTCTTTGATGTACTGTGCTATCGGAGGAAAATGGATGCCGCCATAAAGTGTCTTTCTGTCATCCTTCCATTTTCTCTGTGATACTCTGAGCCAATATCTCTCATACCTCTCTATATAATCTAAGTTTGTTTTCGAGTGATATAATTCATGTCCACATAGGATAGTTGGCCTTAATATAGAAAGGTAAATTCCGGTCTTTATGTGTGATATATTAGACAGTAGTATGGTCTTTAATGCCGAAAATACTTGTAATGCCTTTTTTCTTCTATCTTTTATGTGAGTTCCGAAATGTAGCCTCCGGTCCAGTGTAACCCCCAAATATTTAGCATCAGAAGATGGTTTAATTTTTGTTTTTCCTGTTTTGATGAATTTGCTTTTATCTGCCCTTATCCCTTTTCCTGTCGCATAAAATAATGTGAACTGTGTCTTTCCTTCATTTAGTAGTAATTTGCATGTCTTACACCATCTTATGAATTTGTTAGTAATCTTATTTAGTTTTGATATTATTGATTTTGAAGATAGAGCCGTGGTCCAATATGCAGTGTCATCCGCAAACAATCCCAGCTGAGTCAAGTCTTAAAGGGGATGATGGAGTATCATTTACATATACTGAATACAATATTGGGCTAAGAGCTGCACCCTGGGGGACTCCTTTCCTGATTTCTAATTCATCTGAAAATTATTTTTGTGATCTAATTTTTGTGGTTCTTTTAGTTAGAAATTGGATAATCCAGCTGATTATTGTAGTGGGAAGATTCATTGAATAGAGTTTGTATATTAATCCCTCATGCCAAACTGTATCGAAAGCCGCCGTGAGGTCCATAAACACTGCACCCGCACTCCATCCCTTATTTAAGACTATTTGAATGTCTGTGATAATCCTCATTAACTGGTCTATGGTTGATACTTTATTTCGAAATCCTGCCTGATGTTTTGTGAGAAGATTGGTTGATTCTAGGTATTCATTGAGTCTTTTTGCTATTACTGTCTCACATATCTTGGCTATTGTGTTTGTAAGGGTTATGGGTCTATAATTTGAGGATGAAAACCGCCTTTTATTTGGTTTGGGGATGAATATAGTAAATACTGTTTTCCAGTTTTGTGGTAGAAATCCAAATTTCAAAGATGCATTAAAAAGATTGGTTAAAATTTTGAATAATATAGGTGGGCTCCTTTGTAGTGCAATATATGGTACATCATCCAGACCGGGTGATGTATTTCTCTTTTTCTTTAGAATTCTATACATTTCATCTTCTGTGACATCGGCTAAAAGTGCCTTAGTGGCCTCAGACGGATTATCAAGTTTATCCTGATCTGTAATGTCCTGAAAATGATTAGTTAATTTTCTAATTTTTTATGCAGTTTTCATCACTTCTTTCTGTATTCTTTCCGTATTTCTGGTTGTGTCCTCTCCTATTCTCTCCTTGAATTTAGAATATAACAAATTGAGAAAATCTTTATTGGATGATATTGTTAAATTATCTAATTTATTTGGTAAAGTGTGTCCACACTTTCTTCCCCTAAATGCTGTCATGGATTTCCAAAAATTCTTTGTGTTTTTATAATAATTTTCTGTCAATTTGGAAATGAAATTATTTATTTTATTGTCTCTGAATATGGCAATTTTTTGCTTTATTTCTTTATGTAGCTGATTGATTTGCTTTGTGAGATATTCTGTAGGCTGTTTATGGTATAATCTGTTTATATGTCTTTTGTATCTTATAATGTCAATGTCAGCTAGGAGTCTTTCAGTATGTGGGATTATCTTGCCATATTGGATATACTTCTCAAGGGCCTCTTGAAGAGCTTTAGTTATTGTTTGATTCACTCTATCAATATCTTCAGCTGAGTTTATAGTAGATTGTATGTTTTTTTAGATTATTTTCTAAATAATTTCTGTAGGCTTCCCAATCAGTTTTATTATAATTTGGATATCTCGAAACTGTTAAACTTCTGAATATATTAAGGTTAAAATTCAAATATATCTCCCCATGGTCTGATGGCAAGTTAAGTTCTGCATCTTTTTGAATGAGTTTATTCGATAGAGTCGGTGAAATTAAAATCTTATCTGGTGCCGTCTCCATATTATTCACAAAACGAGTCGGTCCCACATTAACATTTATCAACGGTGATTGGAGTAAGTACTGAAATAATTTAATCCCATTATCATTTGTAATTGGACCCCCCATCAGCTGGTGTTGGCTATTAATATCCGCGGCTATGATTATTCTGTGGTATTTTGATAAATACTTAAATAATTTGTGTTGATATCTGTTCTCGGACTTGAATACAAAGTGGCCAGAATAATCGGATCTTTTGGTTGTTGAATAGCTATTGCTAATGGTGTAGATAATTCATCTTTTAAATGCTCCGGAATCTCTATTTCGTTAGCACTAAATTTATTGCTAATAACTATGGCGGTTCCTCCAGTGGCTATTTTCCTGTCATTTCTAAAAATTTTCATTTTAATATTTCTGGTTAATTTAGTTTCATTTAAGACCATTATGTCTATTTGTTTGTCAGTAGCCAACTGAACCGTTTCGTAAATCTTCTCTCTTATACCATTAATATTAACAAACATTATTTTCAAATTGTTTTGCAAAACCGTGTTTGTTTTATGTAGTTGTTTATTGGCCATTATTGGTTAATCCCTGTTTTGTGTTTCTATAATTCCTGTTGTTTTTTTTTTAAAAAAAATCAAAGGCTTCATTTCCTATGTGTATATGACCATCTACGGACTGAATAATATTTAAATGTCTTCTAAGAAATTCCTCTGAAGGAGCCTTTATAATCGTGTTTAATCTTGATACAACCTCTTGTGGTAAAGATAAAACATATTCTGCAAGGAAAGGGTCTTCCCTTTTGTAGATGTTTTGTAGCGTCGATATTTTTTTGTCATCGCTGAAATGTACTGTTGGTCCTTTACCTGTGGGTACATTTATATGTCGATATTTTGTAGGCGAGGTTTTGTACTCGAGGTTTTGACGGTCGTTTTTCCTAACTAATGCGGAACGTCGACAGCTTTCAACTCAGGAACTACTAAGCCTCTGAAGGTAGTTGAGGTGTCACTGGAGAGGTCTCGACGAGACGAATTTATTCCTTGCATAGATCATATGGATCGAAGAAGCTGGTCCCAAGAGTTCAATCGCTTCATAGTAACTAATGGAAACAATCAACAACTTTTAACTCAGGAGACCTCGAGGTGACCGCTACGTAAGCGCACTCGCTTTATGTGCGCATGGACACGGGTTCAAATCTCGCCTGTGTCTATTGAATGAAATGGTTTGGAGCAGACATGGTTCCATCCTTAGAAGTTCATAAACTCATTCAAGACGTTAATAATAATTCATTCATTCAACTCAGGAATTAGTAGGACCAGGGGCGGACTGGCCAGGGCCGCTAGGCCGCAATCGCGGCCTAGGCCCTCTCAGAGAAAAATAAATGAAAACAATAAAGAAAGGAAGAGAAAGAGAGAAAAGCTAAAACAGAAGAAAGCTAAATAATTCGGTAGATCACTGGTTATTATGCTGCCAACACACACCTTCCATCAGTAAGTTAACTTTTTCAATAGGGCCCTTTTGTTACTAGATTTGTGGCTAGGCCCATCTTTCACTATGGTCTTTTATAAGTGGAAACTGTGATTTAGTTTCTGCCTGGGGCCTTGGGCCCTTCTTTCATTATATTGTGCAGTTGGGGCCCTTCTTTCATTACATTGAGCAGTTGGGGCCCTGGGCCCTTTTTTCATTATGTTTGGCAGTTGGGGCCCTGGGCCCTTTTTTCTTTATGTTGGGCAGTCTTTCATTACGTTGGGCAGTCGGGGCCCTTTCATAGTTGACGACTGGGGCCTGGTTTGTAGCTGGGCCCATATTTAACCACAGGCTGATGGGTCCTTTATGGATGTTAACACATCTTGTAGGTCTATATTTGATAACTCAAAAATGGAAAAACAGCGCATTTTTAAAAATGTATTTACTTTTGCCTAGTCCAAATATCAAGTTCATTTAGAACAGAAAACATGCTTCATTTTTCGAATTATCCGCTGGAGCTTAGGCTATAGTGTTGACATGGAATTTTTTCGCCAGCATAAATACCATAATTCTATCCAGCTCTGGAATAAAAGTGTTTATCACAATCATGTCCACTAGGCGATAATGCCAATAAAGTACAAGACTGAAAATAATGGTGTAGGTAATTACTACAGTAGACGCAAAATAACGTGATTGCTAATCAGAAGACAATGCACGACGTTTTAGAGTTTGGCCTGCTCAGATTAGACGTAGCCCTGCAGTGAGCAATGCCTCTTCCTTAGTGGCCAAGTTATTATTTTTGCGTCTACTGTATGAGGTTGATTCACGTTACGTCACAGAGGTGTTTTGATCACGTGGTGCCGGTAAAAACATCCAAGGTAGATCAGCATCATTTGTAGAACTTTATACAGGCTACCTCGAACAATGTCAACAAATGAAGCCATTGTAGTCTCAGTGAAATTTTTTATCGATCTTGGAGTGTTCGATCAATGTTTGAAGGCTGACACAAGAGGGAATATTTCAACGTTTAGGCAAACAAAGGTCGTGCTTTGATCGAACACTCGAAAATTGATAGAAAAATTTCACTGAGACTACAATGACGTCATTTGTTTACATTGTGTGGGTGGAGGTAGCCTGTATAAAGTTCTACAAAGTTGCTGACGGACCTTGAATATTTCCCGGTGTCACGTGATGCAATGCATCAACTTCATTGCTTTTTCATCATTATAATTGTAATTATATACGGTGTAATAGTCTGAGGGCCCTCCTTGGTAACTGCGGCCTAGGCCCTAATATACCCAGTCCGCCCCTGACTAGGACTACAAAAACCTTTGAGCGTTCGAAAGGTATGGTTGAAATTTTTCCATCGAAACACATCATCCAAATTGGACACCCAATGCTGAAATCTGGTGACACTGCTAGACTGAAACACTTCACTTGTTTCTTTACTAAAGTTCACAAGCATAAGTACAAGTAAGGTTAACTGCTTAAATGGTGGAAGCTAACCAAATGAGAAGGTCATGGCAGGTTTACAGCAACCAGACTATAAACCCACTTCGCTATACTAAAGTTTGAAAATAGCTTTTCTCTCCCTGCTTTGGATGAGGTGAATTCTTTTAATACAGAAATCGAATCAAATGAAAAGATCCTTCCAGTTTCAGAGTTTCTAGAGTAGTTAGAGGGGACACTTGACCTCCGATTTGGTAGTAATTACATTTTTATATTACCCCTACGCTGATTGGTAGAAATCGATCATGTTGACTAAATCCTTTACAGTGATTGGTCGTACTCGTATACTGCCTATTTTAACCCAACTTTGTGCATAAACAGCTAATTAGGTTAAATTAGCCCGTATACGAGAACGAGCATTTAGGTTAGCTAAATTTTTATATACAAAAGTTGGGTTAAAATAGGCTGTATACGAGAACGACCAATCAACGTACAGGATTTAGGTAATATAATCGGCTTCGTCCAACCAGCATAGAGCCCAAGCAAAACACTCGCATGAAAAAGACGTAATGTTTTGGTCGAAATCACGTCACTGTAATGAAATCTATGCCGCTATTATGTGACATATTGGTCTTTTAATTGATGTAATTCTGTCATGTCTTATCCTTTAGTTTGTTTTCGATAGCGATTGCGTGATGGCCAGTGTGTTTGGAGTGAAACAGTGAACTTGTTGGTTTCAACTGTTTTGTGTGTGTGGTGTTGCTTTGTAAAATGCTGTTAAAGATGCAAAAGCATTGGGGTCAAACGATTGTTTTGGGACAGATTGGTTCATTTATATGCATCAATTTTCGACCCAAAAATGACATAATTTTTACGTGAGTGTTCTACTTGGGGGATAGTATTAAATTCGTATTACTAGCAAACCGGAAGGCCGAGTGTTCTTTAACTCCTTACCAGATTAAAACAGTCTATAATCAAGGTCAGTGAACGTAATAGTGAAACGAATTTCTCTGTGCGGGTTTCCATTCAGGAACTAGCGTAAATTCTTACAACAGGGAGAGCTATCCAAATGAAAATCGTATGCTATTTTTATTAGAAACACCAGATTCTAACTTATCAATAAATGGAGGACGCTGAGTTCAAATTTGTATCCGCTTGAAATAGCTTATAATAGAAGAAGGTGTTAAGCCACCCTCGAAAAGCAAAAATGATCCAATGGATTGAATCGAGCCGTTGGGGTAAAGTTTTGAAGTGGGTCACCAGGTTTATGCTTGGGACTTGGCCTAATCCGATGATTCGATTTCGAGTCGGTGGCCCGGAGGGCAAAACAGTGTTTTCTTATTCTTTCCTTATTATGCACTCTTAAGTTAATTTTGAAGAGTGTTTCTTTTAGCGGCGACCAGGACTGGGATTTTACCCCAAGTCGCGAAAAATACGATACAGAAATATTCCTAATATTAGTAATAGCTAATAACATATGAAAATAGTAGCATATCTTGGGAAGAAACAAAAATACCGCCGCGATTGTGTGCAGGTA
>JAGDQP010013055.1:0-12717 GCA_022664845.1 Lepisma saccharinum | reverse complement strand
CCCCCGTCAAAATGATAATCTAAAAAAAAATGTGAATTTTGGTTATAGCACCAACCTTTGAGCACATGTATGTTTTAACGTATTATCTGTGGTTGCCATTACGTTGTATTTATCTCCAAAATATTAATAACCATGTACACGTTCCAAAAACTTTTTAAGGTTTAAGAACAGGTGGAAGTCACTGGGGTCAACATCAGGCGAGTACGGGGTGGAGTAGAATTTGAAAGCGATGTATGCTGAGTTTCCGGTTTGTGACCAATGCTGAATGGACTGGTGATGTGAACAGGGCGCGGCACCCATCGCGCCGAACGCATCCTTATGCCCACCTCTTTAGTAAGAATGTGGTGTCCCCGTCCCCTGAGAGGCCTACTACTTGAGCTATCTCACGCACTTTCAATCGTCGGTTAGCCAGTACCATATCATGGACTTTATCGATTATTTTTGAAGTGATGGCGGTTGAAGGACGTAAACTGCGGGGTTTTTATCCTCAACACTATACCGTCCAAGCTTGGACAGCGTCGTCCACTTATTAAAATGCAAACCAGACTATCGGACAAGTGGTGCTGCACGTTTTCCTGCACGTTCAGAATTGATGTGACCTAATAATGTGTATGCATTTGTTGCGATTGCAATGCAATCTCTGAGCGATTCTTAGATCTTTCCGAACAGCTCTTTATCTAATATTTTCCTTCTAAACTTATGTTTTCTTTCCTCTTGATTTTATATCCATTTTCGTCTGTACGAGGTAAAAGAGTTCTTCTCAGCTACTTACAAGTTCTTCTTCTTCGTTCAGTTACATAAATAATGACTGTAGATTTGTAAGGCTAATTTTCATGGAAGCTTGCATTTCTTGCGATTTGGGTGAATAGCCAATTGAAACACGTATTACACTTCTGAATACTGAATACACTCAATTAAACACGTGTTTCAATTGGCTACTCACCTAAATCGCAAGCAACACAAGCTATCATGAAAATCAGCCCTAAGAAACAAGGATGTTCTAATAGAGGATTTGCTTGTAGCTATCTCATGCGCAGAGAAAGAATGAAGCCAAACAACAACTGAGCATCGACCAAGGCGACGTACCTGATTGGTTAGTGAACAACTAAAGAGCTTGTTGTCATCTTTGTTAGACGTAAACAATGTTTCTAATTGGAGTAACTTGGCGGGACTTTGCTGTGATGTTTGGCTTCATCTTCTTGCCAAAATCGCATATCCTCTATTACAAACTCCCTTGGTTAGAAACTGAAGGCACCAGGACTGGCCGCAAGTGTCTCTTACTATCGAGGTATACGTGACAACTTCTAGCATTCACTTATTATTTTCTTTGTATGCACAGCTTCCACTTGTTTTTTTAAATAATATTTCACGAATGTGATATGTAAAAATTATTAATTTTTCTCTTTCTTTTTTCATGTTTTCTGGTATGGGTATAAATCATATTTACATCCATGATTTTCTGGGAGTTCGACTAAAAATAAGCTCTTCCTAGTATTGTCTTGGAAGATGATAAATTTGAGTGGAATTGAATACTCGTCAACATTAAATTTCGTATTCTTTGTTTTAAGAAGTTCTTTGGTATCAATAAAGACTACGTTTAAGTTGGAGTTGTCAACCGCATTTTTAAGCACCTTTCTTCACAGATAACCTTTAACGCATGAACATAGGAATATATATTCCTATGTTCATGCTTTAACGTTATTGAAGTTATTTCATAGATTTGTGATTAACAATCCTTACTACAAACAACAATTTTACGAATAAAATAAAATATTGTTATTTTCAAATGAGTATTGTGTATCATTCAGTTTGGAATAAAAACATTTAATGAAATCATGGGTCTTCTGGCCCGATACGTCATCGTTTTTCATGATTATAACCAGTCTGTAGCTATATAAAACTAAGGAGGAGTACAGAGATTAGGCCAAATTTCAGTACTTGCACATGTTGGTGAAGACCGTCTCAGAACGGCAAAACCATTGGTCGCTTCTTTCCTACTCCGAACTTTGAAAACAGAAAAGAAAACAAAGAGACTGTATCTGGGAAATTACTTACTGCAGAAATTACTATATTTGATGGCACAATACACTACGATAGCTTTAAACACACATAAAAGAAGAAATACTGTATCTAAAAGATCTGAAATGATTTACATGTGTCCTCTTAATCGATTTGTAATATTACAGCTAACATTGCTCATAAGCTGCCAGATACTATAATAAAGTTTGTATCAATGACCTCTTTCTAAAAGCGATACTAGACTGACTGCTGCCATTGAAAATTTCATGAATGTATGAAGGCAGGGAGCGCAGATGACACTTATTATTTATGTCTTAATTATTACAAAAGAAAACGTAAATATTATTTGCAGTATTTTCTATTATATGTAGAGTGGGCAGGAATTAAGACTTAAATCGGGAAACACACAAGTGTATAAAACTTAGCTAGAACTGAAAATTTGGTTCACATTGGATTAGATTGGCAGTGGTCAAACGAGTTTAAATATTTATTCTGGTATCTATCTTCCGATACTAAGCAGTCACTCCAGTATCGTTACTTACAGCTTGATGCTTCCCTCAGATTTTTCAATACTGATTTCTCAGACCACTTCTGATTCTTTGATTAATGGATGCAGTAACGTTAACTGACCCTCTTATGGAGTGGTGGTGTATGTGGAGAATGAAGAAATTATACATTTTATTATCAAAACCCCTCATTCGGCATAATGTCCTGGTAATTATAAAAGTGGGAAACAGCAACATTATCATTTAAGATGGATTTTTCCATAAGGAAGTTTAACTGTTGACTTTTAACGCCCAAAAGAGAGACTATTGTTTGTTTACTTTAGGATATATTTTGAGACATGGCCCTCAACTTCAGATTTTTTTAAGCAAATATTCTAAATTTTGTAACAAATATCTTGAAACGCTCGTGTATACATGTGATATTATCATTATGGACAGGATTGGATAACACACTTCGAAGCCGCCACTGTTTCTAGCTCAGACAGGAAACAATTTGTACTGTCACGCCAGGGTCGTTGCCTCAACACGGAAGAAATTCTTGTAATTCTGCTTTTGGCATAAATACAGCGACAGCAAAGAAGAAGTCAGAAGAGATGTTAACGAGAGTCTACCGAGTGGAGTTAGGAGGGATCGCTGTGTGTCTGCACTGCATTGCTCAAATTGGGCAGGTCCTGCTGTTCGTGACCTGACCGTCCAGCCAAACCTGGGCACCATAGAACCAGTCATTCTATGGGACATAATGAATTGGGCGTCACTTTAAAACTAGCGAGCTAGCTGGTTCTTGCATGGTTGGAGCCTTGTTGGAATTTGGGAACGTCGGAGCCAGCGACCACTGTCTGAGCCCTCTGTCTGGTAAGTGGAACTATGATTCGGAATGCTTGGTACGAAATTCATTGTCGCTGGTGGGACTCGTTCCGCCCGTTTTCCCATGATTAGTGTTCAGTCCTAGGGTTAATAAACCTATCTTTTTATAAGAGTAAACTTATTATTCCATTTGGTTCCTAGGCTTAGTGTCGATTCCCCCATGTATGTCTACCTTTCAGCTACATCGTCCCAGAATATCCTACTAGGTGATTGTCACTTCAAGGTAAGGTTTTCCTCAGGTTCACTAGACTAACACTGGGAAGGAAATTCACCTCCTTGATCCCGGTTGTTTTGAGGCCACAAGGTAATTCGTACATTACCGGAGTAACATCTCGGTATTCGCCTGCGCAGGTACCCACATAGCAAAATGACGTCCCAATGATATCTGACGGATCTCCTGGCAGGATATCGGGACGTCCGTAGGACGTTCTGTTTAAGTCCCGTTTATATCCATGGGACGTATACTTATAATTAATCCTTCGTATATACGAAGGCATATCCTTCGTATAGTTATAATTAATTAAATAATAATAATAGTAAGGTCGATTTAATTTATAGAAATTCCAGGTAAGTAATCCCGCACGGCTTTCCGGGGGACATCCAGGGGACCTCCATACGGGATGAACTGTTTGTATTGCCCACAGAGTTATCCCACGGACGTCCTTAGGACATCGCTATGGGAGCAGGACCATTCTGACGGTAATGGGATCTAAATGGGACGTCCCAGGGACGTACTCTGCTATGTGGGTAAGGGATTGCCTCAGTCACGTCAGGCGAATGCTTGGATGGTACTCAGACTTAAGAGACAGAAAGTCTTAAGTCCACATCATTATACGAATTAATAAACAATCTCTACATATTTTGCAAATTTATCGATTTTTGTCATCCTAACTTAGCTTCCTTTTAAAAAGAGATTTCGAAAATATGTTTCCACTTTCTTCGACATACGTTAAACAAGGTAACTGAATGTACAACTTTAAATCAATGTTAGCAAGATTTCAAAGACATGTGTCTATCAACATATTGAAATAGCGTGTAGTTTAGAATCTAAAACACAAATACTACCTGTTGGCCTGAATCGGAGTTATCTATAGGCCATATATATACAGAGTGTTTGAGAGCATCCGTACACCCCTTTTAAAATGAAGGAGATAATGTTATTATTAAAAATAAAGAAATTGAGATGACTGAATGGGGTAGTCTCTATCGAATGGTGGCATTTGTAACCTCTGGTGCTAAACGGAAGTGAAATATTTAGACCGGAAGTTGAGATTTTCAAATTGAACGTGGTAGTTTTTAAATCAAATTCAGATTCTACGTCAAAAATGAAGACACTTTTGTCTGAAACGTTATTATAACAAACGCCTCCATTGTCTTTGAAATGATTTTCAAAGTGTGTCGGAAAGATACAGTGACTGCTGAGATATATACAGGGTGTGTCCGGAAAGTATCGGGATTGGTTTGTTCCTAGTAGGAATGCTCGCGCAGACCAGTCGCGGTGGCGGGAAGTGGTAGGGGGATGTCAGCGAAGCGAGGGAACGGCCGGCAGTATACTCCGAGACGCTGGAGTGAGCAGATCGTGATTGTAGCAAGTGTGTGTGTCGACCATCGTCGAAACCTCCGGAAAGTTAAATGCAGCGATGTGTGGAGCAGCGTTATGCGATCAAGTTCTGTGTGAAACTTAACAAAACCACTACGGAAACGTTTGCGATGATTCGGGAGGCTTATCAGGAGCATGCCCTGTCCCGTACAAGGGTGTTCGAATGGCACAAAATGTTCAAAGAGGGCCGTGAAGAGGTTGAAGATGATGAACGCTGTGGACGACCCTCAACAAACCGAAATGACGACAATGTGGAGAAGGTGCGGAAATTTGTGAACTCAGACCATCGTCTCAGTGTGCGATTGATTGCCGAAGAAGTAAATGTGCCCAAAACAATTGTTCATGAGATACTCACAAAAACCTTGAACATGAGGAAAGTGTGCGCGAAACTTGTGCCCAAAGGTCTGACGGATGAGCAGAAGGCAGGCACGGCGTGTGGCTGTTGCTGCAGAAATGGTTGCACGTTTGGAAGAGGTTCCAAATTTTTAGACACTGTTATCACTGGTGATGAAACGTGGATCACGAGTATGAACCGGAAGCCAAGCGCCAAAGTGCGGAGTGGCACAGGAAGCAGTTTCCAAAACCGAAGAAAGCTCGCATGAGCGAGTCGGGCGTCAAATCCATGCTTATTGTGTTTTTCGATGCGAAAGGATTAGTGCACAAGGAGTTTGTACCTGCCGGACAGACCGTCACCGGTAAATTTTATGCAGAAGTGCTCCGTCGTTTGAAGGATCGCGTTCGCCGAGTGCGCTCGGAGATCGCCGACCATTGGACCCAACATCATGACAATGCGCCAAGTCACACGTCGCTAGTTGTCGCCGAAGTTTTGCCCAGAAACAACGTGGCAACGCTACCACAGCCACCTTACAGTCCCGACCTCGCGCCGTGTGACTTCTTTCTGTTTCCCCGCATCAAGAGAGCCCTAAAAGGATGGCGTTTCGACACGATTGCAGCGGTGCAAGAAACTTCGACGAGGTGCCTTAACATTATTCCGGTTGCAGACTTCCAGGGGTCCTATGAAACTTGGAAAAAACGCTGGTAGCGATGTATTGATGCCCACGGGGCCTATTTTGAAGAATCCTAGTTCATTGTACACAAATGTGAATAAATGGGTTTAATCTGAGACCAGTCCCGATGCTTTCCGGACACACCCTGTACTTACCCGTTTTAAAATGAAAGGAAGAGCTTTTATTAATAATACGACAAATCTAAATTATTAAATGGGTCACACTCTATCAGATGGTGATATTTGCAACTTTCGGTACTGACCGGAAGTAACCAATCTAGGCCAGAAGTTATTTTTTTAAAAATGGAACACGTTAATTTATATATCA
Organism: Lepisma saccharinum; assembly: GCA_022664845.1. Lineage (NCBI taxonomy): Eukaryota > Metazoa > Arthropoda > Insecta > Zygentoma > Lepismatidae > Lepisma > Lepisma saccharinum. The sequence continues at coordinate 6,394 of JAGDQP010013055.1, read as the reverse complement.
GATTCTGATCCTACATAAAAAAATAAAGAAACTTTTGTCAAATATTTTTACAGAACTGAAATAACTTAAAGTGTCGAAATTATAAACTGTAAATGCTCAGAAACCACATTTTCTCTTTCAAAATAATTTCATAGTCAATGGAAGTATTTTCTACAAAACTGTTTTGGACAAAAGTTTATTTGCATATATATAGATTCTGTTAAGATCATTTAAATTTTATTTAAGGCTCAGACCAAGTGCAAGACGACGGAAAAATTGGTGAAATGAAGTAGGAGGACACGAGAGAACCCCAAGAAATCCACTCGCATGGTGTTTGACCACCACAAATCCCAACATAGCACGATACAGGATCGAACCGATGACCCCACGCACCATAGGTGAGTGCTCTACCACTGAGCAACCGCGTGGAAAGATTGAAGATTTATAAGAAAACATCATAGAATAAGCGTAAGAGTAAAGAACGACTTATTGGAACGAACAACAATGGCTTGAGAACATGATATCATAGACGTTCTTATGATATTATAGGTATCTAGAAACAAGTTGTGAAAAGATACCTTGAAACCAACTACGATTGGGGAAACAGAAATTAAGTGCATCAGAATTACAGAGAATAAGACATAAGTAAAGAAATAGTTAGAACAAGCTGAGAGGAACATGAAATGAAAATAAACATAAAAAACAGAACGTACGGAATTAAAACAAATGGAACGAAAGCTAATTTTAAAATCGAAGGAATCCAGTTTCAAGTATCTGGAAAATATTGTAACTGAAAATATAAAATACAAGCGTCGACAATAACAATGGCAAAAGAAACGTTCACAAACTAATTAGCAAAATCTTTTCTGTGGACGAATAAACAAACATTGAAAGCTTTCGAAATACGAACATGGAGGATAGTGAAAACAATTCAGATGGGCACAAAAGAAACATAAGGAGGAAGAACTGAAGAGAGTAGACGAGAAGTGAACAGAACAGGAAAGAATAAAGAAATTGGTTAGGGCATTTACTGTGCAAAAATTACATACTAAAGTATGCAACTGAACACATGGCTGAACGTAGAGAGAGAAACAGCAAGAAGACAAATTCAACCAATTGACATTATCAAACAAGCAAAGTAATGGTGTAATAGACAAATCAAAGTGCCCCGTATAATATGAAATATACTGAGATCTAGAAATGATACAGACGGATTCTTTAGAAAGTAGAGAAAGCTAATTAACATGTAAGGAACCTGCCAGTTTCGGAGTCATAAAGTTATAATCGACAGTAAAATTCAAGGTCATTAAATTGAAATCTGAAATCAGATTCCCTCTATACCTGCTTTCATTGTGGTGATAGCGTCAATTCTTACAACGGAAAATGCTAAGTAAATGAAGAGGACCTGCCAATTTTAAAGTCAAAGTCATAATTTTCCTCGAGCCTTTCAGACTATGAGGAATCCAACGTTGTATGGATCATCTCTGTCTGACTTGTAGTTATTGAGATCTAGAGACTACAAACGGAAAGGCAACCAAGATAAACTGGAAATCTTGCCCGTACTCATACGGAGGCGGCAATAAGATAAATCAGATACAAAGACCAATAGGAAAGCCTTAGACTATGATGAATGGAGAGTACTTAAAGTACCTTAAGGGACCTGCCTCCTTCGGTAGAATAAATGATTATGATTATTTTCTCATCTTGTTAGCCGTGGATCATGAAATGTTCCATAAGTAAGTTGTTGACCACAGCAACATAAAAATATCCAAATCGTAGAAGAACAAAATATACAGGAAACTCTTGTCAGCTTCGGAGACGCACTTTAATTATGTATTTGACAATTTTTCACTCATTAAACTGAAGAATCTATTTTCTTTTCTGTCACTTAAACGCTAGATCAGGTGATACACATCTTATGACTGTCGGAGACTTCCGTCAAGCAACCTTTGGGAAAGATATCTTCTGGACGCTTATACGTTCCTAATTGCTGTTGTCAAAGGATTTCGCTTTTGAAGTAGTCTCAACTGACACGAGTTCAAGAACACACACAAATGTAACACTTTTATAATTGTCAGGTATGTAGTATGTGTGTGTCTTTGTTTGTGTTTGCATATATATATATATATATATATATATATATATTCTCATGAGGAACACCATCTGTGTCATCTCAGTTTGCCTCACACGTTGTGACAAAACCGCCCGCAGAGTGGTACGGTGGAATGTCTTGGTTTCATACTTTTCATGAAAGAAAAAGGCACTTCTACTGAAATAGAGTGTGCATTATAAACATGATCTTGCATTATGGGACAGGTCCTTTAAGACCAGCTTAACCATTCACTCGTCTCGCTTGTTCTTTGTGTGGTTTGCACATGCAAATTATATGGCCCGCTGGTCGCACGAAGTTCACCCCATGCATTATGCAATAATAATCATCATCATATTCAGCAATTTTTTATTCCGTGCTCGATGAAGGCCTCCTTTTTCTTCACAAATCTAGGTTAGCTGCTATTCTCATTCATGTAGCTCCTGATAACCACTTTCCACTTGATTTCTTCTAGCCATCTTACATTCTAAATCATTTATTTTAGCTGGAAATTCATTATATATCGATTACTTGGTCCTCAAAATAAATTTTAGTCTTCCTCATGAGCTCCATGCCATTTTACATCTTCTCTTTATTTCAACAGTCATTTTGGAGTACGATGTTTTCAGTTGCCTTAAGAGGGAGAGGGACTTGGCAATGGCAGCCTGCAAAATTAGATTCCAATTTGACATGAATTTAACACAATTTTAGGAAAATTGTGGTTTCATCACATTCTTTCGAAAAAAAATGACTCAATAGCACCTTAAACACAATACATGGCATCGTAAAGGTAAATAAGTGAAGACTCCATGAAGTATAAATAAATCACAGCCATAATCGATCCACTAGTGGATGAGGCTTCTCCGCAGAGGGAGGAGTTGGTCTACTGCTCCCACGCTGACCATACGGGGTGGGAGAGGAGAGCCAAAGCTCTCACTGTGATCGTCACTATATTTTATTCATAGCAGTTCCCCAATTGCATCACGATACTGTGTGGGTACCGTTTCCAGACTCACACGCCTTGGAAAAATCCTTGGCAGCGTCGGAAATCGTACCCAGGACCCCTCAGCAACGCTAACCACTAGACCAGCGGTCTTGAAGTATGTTTTCTTAAAATAAAGGATGGTTTAATAACACACGCAACAGCTTTGTTATGAAAATTTTGATTATAATAATCCTTATATCCAAAGAGAAAATAGCTCGCAAGATCTGTCAAGTTTCTTCACAATGCCACGAAATATGTTGAAGGGGTTGTTGGTCCATTTTTTCCAAGAAACCACATGAAATTATGATATTCCTAGACATTTGAAAAAAAAAATGTTAAATTGGACGCTCACTTTCTAGGCTGCAGTAGCCAAATCCTTCTCCATCTTAAGTAAATATATTCATCAACAATGTCAATTTATTTCTTTTTAATTCTTTTCTATCAGGATGTTGTTTTTGTATGACTTGTTTTACTTAAATTCACTTTTAAGTCCTATTTTTAAAGTATTATTAATCAATTCTTCTATTGTGGTTCATTCATATACCTTCTGCACTTGAAACAAAAGTTGTGTCATCAACAAATCGTAGATGGTTGAGGTTTTGCAATTAATTTGTATTCCAACTTCATCCCAATCACTTTTTTTAATTCTTCCATAGTTAACAAAAAGTAACTTTGCAAAGATTGAGTCTGCCTGTCTTTCTCCCTTTCCAAACTTGGGGTTTTCCCTTTCATAATGTAGTCTAATGACATATTCGAGTATTCATTATGTAGCAAGTTTATTGTATTCCATATTTTGATGTTCAAGTGCGTTTAAGTCAGGGTTGTAGCCACGGGGGGCACATGGGGCGAAGTATCCCTCCAAATGCTGTGTGTACCCCCCTAAACGAAAATTGGAATAATACAGTACATATAATAAGTTCCGGGCACGTAGTATACGATACCTTTCTGAAATCACCCAGCTTGGCTTCTCAACCTGTTATTATTATTATTATTATTATTATTATTATTAGATATTTACATTTCTTATATAAGAATAGTCCAAAACGATTTTATTTTTACACAAACCTATTAATTAATGTCAGCTATGTTTTATTGCGGCGCATACCAAAATTTCTGTTAGCAGACGTTTACGGAAAATGTAGTGTTCGTGGACAGGGTTATCATAGAATATTGAAACAAACACCATTATTTCCTTTAAAATCCGCTGATAATTTTAGTATTTTGGACGAAAACTCTAAAACCTAATCGAACTGGTCAAAATGGCATTCAAATGTGATTGTTCAAATAAAAACAATTCCGGGTTTCAGGGCGAGGGATTGAATATCAAAGTTGACGTTTTGGGCAGATATCAAAGTATGTTCAAGGTTGTTATTATATTATTATTCAATATTATTATTCTTCTATATTGTTCGTAATATTTCTTGATTATATATAAATATATTTTTTTTAATTTCCGTTTGCAAAATAGTTTAATCAAGAGGCCCGCAGAACGGAGTAGCTATTCCTATGAGAAAACTTAGTATTAATAGCATAACATTATCCTAGAGAGAAAATTAGATTAGTAACACACAAATACATTTTACTAATAATACTGTGATACTTACACACATACATTTAACTTTTGGCTCCAACCCTTTCTCTTATACAACTTGAAAATACTTCCTTAGTAACGGTTGGAAGGATATATGAATAAAATTTCGGCTTCAGCCGTTCTCACTCAGAGATAACTTCTTAAGTGTTAAAAGGAATAGAATAAGTCGGATAAAAGTATGTTTTATAATACAAACTTCAATCTTTTATAAGCGAATTGGATTTAATTCCATAACTCACATTTCTTTTTGCAAAGTGTATTGAGTCACAAAACATACATAAATTTTTACAGGAGTTAGAGGTAACATTACACATGCCTTCCTGGTTTAAGTTCTGAACAAACACCATATTACAAGAAATAAACCAGTTGCTTACTTTATTTCTATTGATCCAAACTAGCTTTCTCAATAAACTTTAAGGAAGTAAGTAGGTATATTTCAGCTATTAAAATTTTAATCCAGAATGAGTAGAGTAATAAAGAAAACTACAAGGGCAGTATCTGGCCAGTAAGAGATACTTGAAGAGTTGAACTCAAGTGAAGGCGATAAGAAGAAGAGTAAACTCAACAAGATAAATAGGCAGGCTAATCTTGTTTCAAAGTTAGATTATTAACAAAATACTCTATCCCGTCACTTAAGAGAGGGATATTTTAAGCATTGGGTATCTTTGAACTACCTTTTTTGGCTCAATATTAAGTTTAATATAATAGCTTAACTTTACTCATTTCAGTATTACACCAATGCAATATTGTCCTCCTAAGGGCACAATACCAGATTACAAGATATCTCTTTGATACTCCTTGCACTGCTAGAATCTAGTCTACAATAAGTTTAGAATATTCCTTTTGCTCCAATATAATATGCTCTGGGGCATTCTTAAGGATGCCGGAACAGTATTACCTACAGAGTTTCGCTGCAGAATAGGACAGAGTTATTAACTATTGCAGCCCTTTCTTGGAGCATAGTTAGTTGTTTTTTTTTTTACACACAACTTGCGAGTCAATATCTAGTTGTACTATTCAGATATAATGACAGGTTAATTTGTAGTGAAATTACTATCACATTAAAATACACTGATTAGAGTTGAAACATCAGTATAAGTCTACCCTAATAAAGAATAATTAACAAAGTTTTTTTCTAGGCGCAGGTCAGATTAACATTGTTACTCTTTCACGGGTTCGTAGTTACATGTATGTACCTCTGGATGTTATTTTACGAACGGTAATCATTTCACACTCCGTTGTAACAAAAGTTTAATGTTATAGTAGACCATAAATGAGTATTTAGGTGGTCTGGCATGTAACAGTCTAAGGAAGAGATGGTAGTTTAACTAAGTTGGAAGAAAATCTAAGTAACCTTTCCATACACTAGTTACTGGACGGAATATCACTAATGTATTACTGCAGCACTTATCTGAGCTCTTACAACGTTTAACAGGAGGTAGCTGACATTAAATGATGGGACCAACTTCACAGTGACTTCCAAATTTGAATTTAATACAAAACACCCGGCTATTGTAAAGTACACTTCCTCCTTTACATTTGGTTGCAGCTCTAAAGAGCTACCTTCCTTTTACTTTTATTGTATTTCCTAGGCTATATAATGCAGGAATACTTAACACAGGCTAAGCTCTTATAACACTAAATTTGTGAGCCTAGCAACTCACGTAAGGATTTTGCGTATCAAATACAAAGTTACATTTGTTGGGTGCATTAATTTAAGAGAAAGCACTGTCAATGTCCCTTTAATAAG
>JAGDQP010013054.1:20997-48794 GCA_022664845.1 Lepisma saccharinum | reverse complement strand
GGGGGTGCGTTTCAGTGTCCAGAGTTAATTGGCAGCCTTCCAGTTCCAACATGGGGTCTAGTATGATGAATGTACCGGATGAAGAGGAGAGTAGCCACGCTGAGTCAACATAAGGAATGGAAGCTCGACAAGAATTTAGTATACTGCTGAATCGAGCTGGGCACGAGACGAGTGTAGTGGTCGCGCCTGTGAATCCTGAATTAGCCAGGATTGATCACCTTACCCAATGACTCGCGCAGATAGGGACGCTTTTGACCCCATATTAGATGATTTAGTTAAACATGGCCGTGTGGAAAAAAGTCAAAACAGTTGGGCGTCACCTTGTTTTTTGGTGAAGAGTAAAAATAAAATCACCCCTATATCAATTTCCCTAGTTAACAAGAGGATGTTGCATAAGGGTCAGGATATACCTAACATGGAAGATGTGTTGTCTTATCTTAGTGAGGGCTCCATTTACAGCGTTTTAGATTTTAACCAGGCCTACCTCCAAATCAAATTAACTGAACGATTTCGTCCGTATACGGTTTTCTTACCCATCGTGGACTTTATCAATATTGTTCTGTCCATTTGGCCTGATATCAGCGTCATTTGCTCTCTCGGAAATAATGTACAGAATGTATTACCACTTACGAGATGAAGGAGTAACTTTCTTTTTGGTGACCTTTTGGTGGTATCTCGAAATATCGAAGAGCATAAAGTGAGGTTGACAAAAGTGTTGGATATATTGAGGGAGAGGGGAGTTACTTTGAATCTACGAAAATCAGATATGCTACAACGCGAATTAAATACTTGGGATTCAATATTGAGAATGGGTGCATGGAAATAGACGAAGATCGACTCCAAGCTATTATGGATATACCCCCTCCTAAGATGAGGATGGGATGACCTCGCTATTTAGGTAAGCTGCAATTCGTTCCCAAGTATATCCCAGGGTATCAAGGAGTGTAAGCCCCCATTAGTGCTCTAAGAAACCCCAAGAAGAAACTTGTCTGATACATATCCTGTTCCGAGACGCTGGATATGATCAAAGAACTATTGAAAACACATACCATTCTAAAGCTTTCTGACTATTCTAAACCGTTTTTAGTATATTCTGATTCTTCAAAGTGGGGTTTAGCTGGATGCATCGGGCAGAAAGACGATCAAGGAGATTTTCGCCCTGTTGGTTACTTCTCGAGAAGATTGAAGGAATCGGACCTTAACCAAAGCATATACGACTTGAACATCATGCGGCTGTCGAAATTTTGGAAAGGGTACAAGTATTATTTTTTAATAAGTTTGAACTTTACTTCGGTAACCTTTCTTTAGTATGGATCTTGCGGAATTCCAAGAGGCTAAAAAGGCATGGTACCCTCTTGGAAAGATTGTTTGCATTTAATTTTGACATAAGGTATATTCCAAGTAATAAGAATGTATATGCCGATTTTATTTCAAGGATGAACAATCCTTTTGAATATGACGTCACAGGAAGTACAGTTGACATAGAGCATAAAACAGAAAATATAGTTTTGATTAATGTGTGGTCTCTTCCCTGGGCTAGAGTCTATTTACAGAAGCACCAGAGGAAAGATAGAGAATTGTGTAGAATTATTGAAGTTCTTGAGAATAATGTTGCTATACCGGAGTTTAGATTGGTTAGAGGTATTTTGTGTACGCCAACGAGAGCACATGTAAATGTAATAAAGATATGTTTGCCACAAGAAGTATTATTTGAAGTATTATTCAATTTTATCATGATTCTTATTTGACCAAGCATCAAGGGTAGCTTTGAACTTTAAGATGTATAGGGATCAGGTACACCTGGAGTAGAATGACGACTAATATCAGTGAATATGTTTCCAGTTGCTAAATTTGTGAATTAGCAAAAAGATCCAATGAACGTCCTCAAGGTTTGTTAGTTTCTAAATTTTACAAAAAAGTAAATGGTATTGTACATAGATACGTTGTACCTGTTCGACCCAAAACCATAAATATTGTCTCATAGTAGTGTACGGCTTCTTTCGTAGAACTTACTTAGAACCAATGCGATCTATCTAGTCAAATTGTTATTGACACACTGTTTAAATTAATCACACGTCGAGGATATCCTGCTGCCATCTCCAGAGATAAAGCATCAATTTTCACTTCGGTGGTAGTCTAAGGATTTTCTGTTTAAATTAGGGATAAAATATATTCAGATCTCGTCTTTTCAAGCAAAAAGTAACCTTACTGAGAGGTATGTTTAGACAGGAATTGAGGGCTTATTGTAACCAATCCCAAAACACCTGGTCAAAATGTCTGTCATCCATTGAGCTTTAGTAAAATAATGCAGTTTCCTCTCAAACTAATTATTCTGCCTTTGAATTCTAGTATAAATATTCTGTGAATGATACGTTATGTTGTAAAGAAGGAAAATCAGGACCCTGACGTCTAGGGCAAGGCCATTAACAATGTGGAAGAAGCATGGAACAAATAAAAAGCGTGTGACACCAAACGAATACCTGTGCAGTACCAGATCAATGATAAAATATTAGTTAAGAAACAGATGGAAGCAAGTCTTAAGGATAAGTTTAATCCCTCTCCTGCATTTAAGTACGATGGACCATTTGTAATTGAACGATTTCTCACTCCTACTAGTTTTGTAGTACTTCGCGAAAATAATGTCAACGAAAACAGACTAGTCCATATAGATCAAGCTAAAAATAAGAGAAAGGAGAGATGTAGATCATTGATTTGTTAGGTATTTTACTTTGTTGTAATTTTAATGTATATATTATTTAATTTGTATGATACCCTTTGTATTTTTTATTCGCAGGTACCTGCGGTTTTAATCCTTTGCCTGTGTTAAACTCTTGTATGAATGCTGAATGAAGGAAGAAATATGAAAATATTTCCATGGAATTTCCATGGCCTCCATGTTCGATGGTTATGTAAGAATGAATGTATGGCAAAGTGCATTTCCTTATAATGAATTATGTAGAATGATGATAATAATATGAAACTTTTTATATACTTGATTTAATATTTAAATTATTTAAGAGTAATTACTGTATATATATATATATATATATATATATATATATATATATATATATATGAATATGTTTATGAGCAATTTTTCTTTGGCTACATCAGATGGATGGATATTAGGAATTTTATCTTTGGGCTAGCCGAAACTTGCACTCATGTATGCCTGGATCAATATTTTAGAGTGTGTGTTTGGATTTCTTCCTTCTGATGTGCCTTCTTAAAAATGTTGGGTGATTTGGTCTAGGGGCGTAGTGAGAGTGATTGGTGCTAAGTCGATTGTATCTGCTGCGAAGGTGAGGATTGTAAGAGGAGGAACTGAGCCACTGCTTTCATCTCTTATTTATTTATAAGTTTAAGTGTGTAAGATTAGAGTATTTTTATGAGTTATTTGAGGACTTAGCTGGAATTAAATAATTGTCTTGAAGTCAGTTTTTTAATGTACTTTGTTTTTCTGCTCATTATCAGTGAGGGATAATTGTGTAATGAACATCTTGTGGTTACATTCCACCTTTCTTGAAATTTGTTTTTGGTTAATTTTATTTTATGAACTTTTATGTAAATGTTGAAAATTGGTCATTAAAGCAGCAAGAGGTTTTATACTGTATTAAATTAGCGCCGCTTCACGGCAAACTATGTAACTACGAGCGCAGTTGAAAGTGTTGGAGACCATGAGGACTTTATAACTACGTGTGTGAGATAAGAGTCAAAGTGTGTTGAGATATGCTGCTAATTTTCTTGGATATGGCTTTGAGATATTACGTGTATACATGAAGTCTGGAATGTGATTCGATTTCCTGACTTTATTACTTGCGGATAGTGTATTTTCGCGAATATTTTCGGAGATTTTGATTTGGAATTATTCGGACGAGATTCGAAGAAGTTATGGATTTCACGGTAATTGGGTAGCCCATGTTCATTGAGTAAAGTAAATTTCTCCAACGGGAGAAAGAGTGAGATATTGGAAGTTATTGATTGGATATTCGGTTTGTTGCATTTTGCTTTTGTGTTTCTTCATCGTGTTCCCGAAAATAGACTTATTTTCGAGGAAGTGATTGTGATATATTTCGCTAATTTGAATACAGAACTGTCTTTGTTGCTATTACTATTTCGATCACTTCTTTGTAGTTCGGAATGCTAGAGTATTAAGGATGTTTCCAATTATGTATCGAGTGTGATAAGTCGAAGAAATGGTATCTGTGTGCGTAGTTTAGCAGTCTTTCGATCAGACCAGGGACAAACGCTGGGGGGGAAGTATATATCTTTGAAATCTGAAGCCATCCTGCTTTGTATAGCCTAATGTTGATCTAAACGTCGTATTTGGATATATTTTATTGCTTTTGCCAATTGTCCGAGGCAATTTCTAGGATTTTGTGATTTTCAGATTCCTAGTCAAAGCCTGGATTACAAATCAGGACCTTGCCACGTGCTCTGCATATGAGGAATCGAAGGCCATCGATAATTGTATTGGCTTAGATTTGACTTTATCCATAATCACAAGGAGACTTACGGAAATGTAACTCACCGATTTTAATAAAACTTTGCATACTTGTAGAACATCGAAACATAATCGACACGTATTTTCTATTTCGGCAATGGTGCTGGTTTAAGGGTAGAAACGAACCTTTGTCTCCAAGCATAGAGAGAAAACAATCATTTAATGTAGAAGAAAAAATATTGCCAGGGGGTTTTAGGACAGCTGATTCAGAATATGAAGTCAAAATTACAAAATTCACAATGGCGGATCCTATAAGGTGATTACAATTGAAAAAATTCGTCTCGTGTAAATGCTCTGCAGTTAGCCAAGAACAACTATAACATAAATTTACATCTCCGTAATAATTTAAGTAAGATCCAATCATTGGTTCATAATCAGTTTTCTTCTCCCAGATTTGCAAATCTTATTAGGTATGCGTGGTACAAAAGCGGTTATTTCGAAGAAAAAACACCTGAGTTTGAAAATCCCGTAACATTTTGTTTCAAAGAGTGTGCCACTTTTTCGATTTGTCCACACTTATTGCCGTCATAAGGTGTGTGTGGTGTAAACAATGTTTATGCATCACACACTTTTACGGAATATCATTACTGTAAAACGTTTTCTCTATAAATTAATAATTATAGCAATTGAGGATATATACATTTCTGAAATAGTGAGGGGCAAGGAGACTCACTATAAATAAGTGACCCACATAGTGAGAGGCGAGGGGATTCACTTTCAATAAGCACCCCTTCTAGTGAGAGGTGAAGAAACTCACTTTAACCAAGTATCTCGTTAAAATAAGTACAGAAAGGGGTTTCAAATCGGTCTGCAACATTCTCGCAGTAACCCCTGCCAACTATAATTGTTCTTGGCTAACTGCAGAGCATTTCAAACCAGACGACTTTTTGTAATTGTAATCACCATATTGGATCCGCCATTTTGAACTTTGTAATTTTGACATCAGATACTGCATCAGCTGTCCTAAAACTCCCCTGGCAATATTTTTTTCCTTCTACATTAAACGATTGTTTTCTGTTTATGCTTGGAGACCACTCCTAAAGTTCAAAGGGTCGTTTCTACACTTAAACACGCATCATTGCCGAAATTTAAAATAATTGTCGATTATTTTTCGATGTTCTACACGTACGCAAAGGTTCATTAAATTCGGTAAGTTACACTTCAGTAAGTCTCCTTGTCATTTGTCATAGAGTTGTCTGTTTTTATCGCATGTTCTGACAAGGTTAACCACAAGCGTGCAGATTTGAAAAAAAGCCATTATTATATATTATATGCAAATATAATAATTTTTCTGGTGAATCACTGTTTTTTGTAATATGACTTGCAAATTCGCCGTTGCAGTATCAAAATTGACTTAAAAACATTTAGATGTTTGATAGAAGATTCCTATGTCGTCTTGCATGCTAGAACTTCGAAGTCTTGGGTTACTACTGATGGTTTCTCTTGCTAACGATGGTTTGATTAAAACATCTGTTACGGTATTTTCCAGAATACATTGTACGATGTTGTCAAAATGTTCTAAAACTTGAAAGTTTAAAAGTGTGATCAGAAATCGCTCATACGTGGCGACTTAACACAGTAGTTTTATTATTTCGCTATGTACATTAGAAATCGTTTTTTCTACTGCTACTGTTATATTTTGAACTATATGGGTTAATTTATAATTATTCTTTTTGATGTTCTGAATTTGGTCGTTAAAATAACTATTACGCTGTTGCATTTGATAAAGAGTTTGTTTCAATTTATTGACCTCGTAGAATGAATATACGTTCATTGCGAAGTTTACGATGCCTGTAATTAGTGAAAATATCATTCTTTTTCTACGTGTTGGATTATGTATTTGGAAGTCAGTTGGCATAATTTGAGAAATTTTGTTTACGATTTGAAGTTCCCTTTCGTGAAGAATGGCGACGAGATTTTAGAATACACAGCAAGATTCGTTCTGAATGTGTATTGCGCTGAAATCCAGATGAAGTCGATATGGTATGAATTCGAGATCTTCGTATTGTATTATGGGCCTATGTTTGGGAGAAGCCCTATTGCGAAAAAGCAATTTCTTGACCGTTGCTGTGCTTCGTGAGTTCTCCTGTGATCACCAGAAAAATTGCTGATATCCATATTGCAGCAGATCATTCCATGGTTCCTATTAGGAAGGAAAAATGCTGAGTTGTAGTTTTTTCTTCTTATTGACTCTTGTTTTATTGTCTTATATCCTAACATGCCAGTTAGAATGAAAGTTTTGATTCATACTGGTTACTTGGAGCAAGTGAATACTTTTGAAGTAGAGAATATTTTTGACAATAATAGCCAATTTTGCATTTTAAAACCTTATCATTTTCTACTGGGCGGTCGTAAAAATAAAGAACGATTGTCAAGACATTTAACTAGTATTGAAACTTGTTATCAAAGTGTGTTAACGAAGACAGAAACAGTGACAGTTCGGTACAACAAATGGTATAATCTTGCGGGAAGGCGCCGCTATGCAGTAATTTGTAAGTATCCATTTCTGCTATTTTCGTTACAACGTATGGCACTTGTTGTTTGATGGTTTGTCGCTCTACTTGCTGCTCTCTTTCTCTCTCGTGCTGCCGATGTGCGAGCTTCCGTGTACGGAGGTGGGCGGAGCTTCTGGCGTGACGTCACGCTGGTGTGTTTTTAATCCAAGGTCGATTCGCTTCTCTCGTCTATGAGGATGGATTACTCTTCGTCCAAAGCTTCTACCATTGCTTCTGTGTGTATGGAACTTGCGTATGTGTGTGTAGATAGATTTCGCAGTGTTCTCCTGGATTTACATTCGTAATATTTTTTGGTTCTATCTACGTCTATGATTTGGATTTCTTGCCTAAAATATATAGAAACCTTACATAGTATTGCTCATTGTTATTTTTGTTACTATCGTAGAAGCACCCACATATATGCTTCGTGAAATGTTCTGGAATGATTGGAAATCCTTATGGAAAATAAACTAATATTGTGTAATTTTCCTGAAATGACATTTGAGATTTACGTGCATCATAATATAATTTCTCTCTCAAGAATGTTTTATGTAAATTGTCTGCTATTTTCTGTCTTGTCATTGAGTTTTTCCTTGTAATCTACAGACTATGGTTGATGCCATACTGGGCATCCGTAATAGTTCTGGGGTTAAAACCGTACATTAAAAAATGTTGGCTAAGCCCAGTATTTGTCGATATTTGGGGATTTATCGAGAAAATAGCATATTAAACCTATTTTCGCGTGGTTTCATATGATTTTTATATAAAATTTAATGATATGTTGGATCGTCTTTTGGTTAATTTCAGATAAGCCTCTAGCTGAGTGCGAGTAGCTTGGATTGAACTTAAGTTCAAATTTGTATTTCTCTGCCATCTCATTGTTCCAGAAAATCCATTATTGATTTTGTTGACATGGAATCGACTATTTTCGCTATGACTAGGCGCGACATATTTTCTACTGCGATGTGGACATATTTCCTGTCGTTTCCTTCATAAACTTATAGTCCTGTCAAAAATGTATTATTGTTCACAAAGATTACCTACGGGGTGATGTAAAAGTTCACCTTCCTGTTTGTTAGGATACGTTTTATAGCGTTGACACTTGTTAAATTTTAAGTAGTATGCTAATGTTTGATTCATAGATGGTACAGACAATTTTAACAATAATGTTCTGTATATTTTCGTCAGCCCGGGATGTCCTAACATTTCTGATTTGTGTACACCTTCAAACTGTGGGATTAGGCTTTTTGAAATACATAAAAACTGTATTTCGCCTAACTTTGGATGTTTTCTTACACGACATAGTACTCAATTTTTCAAACAATGGTAGTTTAGCGCGCGTATATATGTTGTATCCTCTGGCTGCTGTCCATTTAAAGCTGCTATGATGTGTTTTATATATTGGGTCTTTTTTCTGTTCCTGCTTTAGCTTTCCCTTTAAAAAATGTTCTGTCACCAGTACATTCGCTTCTAAAGCGATAGAACGAAATGCAAGTTGATCCTCTGATATCTTTACGTTGCCTGTTACTTTCTCTCTCTTGGCGGCAGATTCTTCCTTACTTTCTTCACTTTCTTCTTCTCTTTGATGTCTTCCGTTTTCTATAACATTGAGAAAATTTCGGCGCGCATTTCTGTTCCCTTTCTATGTATGCTTTACTTCAAAGTTGAAGTCTGGCAGGAAGATCCTGTAACGAGTGTACTTTTCAATTTTGCCAATTTCTATTTGTAAAGTGGATAAACTTTTATTATTTGTGTACAAGGTGAATCATGATTAAGAACTTAAAATTTAAAGTTCCTGAGACAGCAGACTATTCCAGCTAGCTGATTAGTCCAAATGATGTACCAGGTCTCCGTCTTTGTTAGCCTTCGTGAACAATATGATACTATTTTATCCTAATTTGTTTCAGAATAATAGCACGTCAGAAGTTTTTCCGAGCTGATATGTGCTGTCGTCTGTATAGACTCTTATGTGTGCTTTTGTGTCAAAATGAGAAAGTGAGGGAGCATTTATTATGTCCAATTTTATTTGCTCGAAGAGTGAATCCAATGATTGATCCCATTTAAACTTTGAATCTTTCTACAATAATTGCTGAGAAGGTTCAATTTGGTCTGTAAAGTGGTCTAAGTGCTCGCGCATAAACGAACACAGGCCCATAAAGCCTCTAAGTTATCTTTTTGTTCGTGGTCTTTGGAAGTTCTGTACCTTCTTTGCAGTTTTTGCAGAGATTGATCTCTTGTCTTTGAAACCTAATACGTCAAGAGAAGAATAGAAGAGATGTAATTCTCGTGGGGCGGCACGGAAATCGTGCTTACTTAGCCCCTGGAGTAAAAGCTATAAGTCCGGCAATTGTTCTTTGCTAAATGACCCTATTACTATATCGTCTGCAAAGTTTCTTATTATATTCGGTAGTCCTTGTAGTAGTTTCTTTGTTACTATTGTTAATGGATGGCCCATAACGCATCTTTGGAATTTGTAGATCTTCTTTGAGTTGTTTATTTCCAATGTAGTGTATTTTGACTCTTCTTATCCAATAAAATTTGATAGTAACTTTGACTGATGTCAACGGTGGATATATCTTTCTCTCCTTTTAGACTGGATAACACTTCTTCTGCCAATGGAAATGATATGGCTAAATACTTAGTATATTTGTTAAGAATAATCAGATTTAAAACTAGCCTGAAATCTTGTGATTGCGGTCTTCTAACTACAAGCAGTTGGGAAGAGAATGAACTAGAAGATGTCTCTTTTATTATACCAGCTATCTCCAATTGACTAAGCTACAGATTATCTGTTTCCGAATTCCCACTGGTATTGGCCGTGATCTGGCATAGAAAGTCGCTGCTTCGTCCACGTGTATCTTGTGGATATAGCCTCTGAAATGACCAACGTCTGAAAGATCATAGACAAATAGGTCTCGGAATGCGTACAATAATCTAGCTATTCGATTTCTAGTCTCCACTGAAAGTTCAGGATTTATGTCAAACATGGACATATTATTTTATACAACACTGTTGACGAAAGTATCGGTAATCGAGTATCGAAGGTCAGAAATAAGTATCGGTATCCAGAATTTTTCATTAACTCATTTCTAAATAGTAATACTAAGAAAGGGATAAGGTATCGGTACTTACAATTATAAGTAAGTCTCAAGGTAATATTGCGACGGAAGCTTTTGAATTTTGAAAAGAAAAATTAGTTAGAGGCAAGTTTCTTGGTTTCACATTACGAAAGAAAATCGCGGCTGAGCACAAAAGAGGAATTGGTAAGAAATTTTATTACTCTCTTGCTCTTCCTTACCTGACTTGCTGCAGAAAAAAGAAGCTCCTCGTCACAAGTTTCAGGAATAGTGGTTGATTTCTTTTTACTTGTTCGTCGTCAATTTCTTTGTCTCTTTGCTTGCGGTCCCTGCGAAAGAGAGCTTTTCTAGTAACCATTGACGTCATTATATAACAAAGAACTAAAAGCACCTCCAAGTTCAGTACAGTTCATGACTATGCAGCCCCCCTCCACACACACACATAACGTAGTCAAACAAAAGGGAACTCAATTTGTACTATATTTCAATTATTCGTGAGAAAAAGAGAGGAAAATATCGACCCATACGGTCACAGAGCTGGTTGTGTAAAGTTTAAAAAATACACCCGCTAGCCCATCTCAATGACTCATAAAACACACACAAACATCTATGATACTATCTAGAAAAGTCTTAAAGCATCCAGAGACCTTGTTATGTGGTTTATCAATGTTTTCAGTCTGGGTGGTTATCATAGAAAGAGAACTAGAGAGAGAGGTGGGGGAGATGTTTTATGAGAATTGGAGAGAGAGAAAACAAAATGGATCGAGATAGAGAGCAATTTGCTTCGGTCAGTCGCTTTTAATTGTTTTTAATTATAAATAATATACATTGTAGAGCGCTGTTGAAGAAAGTATCGAGTATCGACTATCGAAGGTCAGAAATAAGTATCGGCATCGGATATCGAGTATCGAGAAATCCTTGTATCGACCCATCCCTACTTACCACATATTGGCAAGAAAATGGTGCATTTTAGTCTTAAATTTTCCTTTTCAATCCATGATTCCTAACTGAGCTCCTCTAGGGAAATGACCTCACATGCAATGTGTGTGACCTATCGACATACAATATACCCTAGTTTGATTACAATTGGTTAAATATCTTATTTTTGGGTTAATTTTTATGTTCAAAATGTAAAAAAAAACAAAATTGCCATGTTTGAGGCCTCAGTGTGACGTCCCCATATGGACTAGAATCACACAATTCATACGTTGCATAAGGTCCAACCCATATTTACTCTAGCCAAAATCATTTTAATACGATGCACCATTTTCGAGTTATAGCGCGTAGGCCTAAAGCCTCTGTCACAACCGTTTGTGATATCGCGAACTCCATGCCAGAAAGGTATAAGGTACAATTTGAGCGAAATTGAGGACATTGCCAGAAGAAGGGCACATAAGCTTATGTGCCCTTTACCCGGCAATCGTTTTAAACGATCCGCCGTGTTCTTTTCTGTATATATGTCCTGCAAATTTCAAGTCAATATCTCTATTCTTTAGCATGGTAGAAAGAAATATGTAGAAAAGTTTCCGCAAGTGAACACTCACGCGTCTTGCTTTCAGACCCTGCTGGCGGACAAAACCTCAACCCGACTATGATCAAGTTTTGTTCATGGTTCAGCAATATGTTTGATGTAGAACTTCTTCACATATTTCCCGTCAGAGGCCAATCATTTACACAGTGCGAGAGAAACTTTAGTTAGATCACACATAAAAACAAGTGAACGATAGATTAGCTCGTCACCGGCAAAAAGACGTTATTTTCGATTGAAACTGAATGGGAGAAATTATTGCCCTAACTAGAACGGTGTGAAAATGTTTTGCTGGCCATTTTGAATCCACGATGGCGACTTTCCAAATTGTTGTAATATTTTTTCTCAACTACTCTTCAAAATACACCTTTATGCCAAATTTCGTATCTCTAGCTCAAACGGCGTGGAAAATGCTTTTGGCGGCCATTTTGAATCCACGATGGCAACATTTTAAAATTATTGTAATATTTGTCTCAACTACTCTTGATAATACAACTTTATGCCAAATTTTGTAACTCTAGCTCAAGCGGTGTTAAAAATGATTTTTTGGAGTCCGCCATTTTGGATCCAAGATGGCGTCTTTGGAGACGTTGTAATATTTTCGTAACGTAATGGTGATGATGTACCGTCATACCAAATTTCGTTTTTCTATCTGCAGCCGCTTAGCCTGTGTATTTTGTGAAAAATTCATTTTGGCTCCAAGATGTTGACATTTTCAACATTTTCTAATATTTTCTTAATCTACTGGTGATGATGTACCGTCATACCAAATTTCGGTTTTCTAGATCCAGCCGTTTAGGCTGTGGCACCATGAAATCTTTGATTGCCGGAAAAGGGCACATAACATGCATACACAATTTACACTATATTTTCACACAAACTTTCAATTCTATCAGGTTAGGTAACAGTTTTAAAAACTGATTCTACGCGCTTTATACTGGTGTCAACGACATAAATATTCTTTCACAAACTTCTTGGTAGTATTGAACCTAAATCTTTATCAGATGTTTACCAAAAATGCGTTTTTGCGCTATGTGCTCTTCTTCAGGTAATGTTCTCAAATTGAGATTTTGATGTTAGCATGATTATTGTTGGGTCCCGCACAGTGCATGTGGCGTAACTACAATGAAGCGAGAGCCGCGTTACGGGAAGACTCTAAGGTAACATATAAATATGGGGAAAATGAGTTCATGATTAATAAAACACGACAACAGAAGTCGTATGATTTTAAAACTTTCTGAGAGTTGGTAATAGGGAGGGATCTTAAACACCACAACCAAAGTCCATAATTTTTTAATTGGAAATGATACCAGCATGTGGCCAGGCGTTATCATAGTGGCTAATGACTCCTTGGCTATTGACAATGTCTGGCCGCTTCGATAAGAATTTTGCTCTCAGTCTGTTCAACTGCTGGCAGTAGAAGGTGCAGTTCTCGATTAAGCTGTTTAGAGGGCCTGCACCCCTGATACCTATCCTTTGTGGTCGTAAAAGTAAGATTATTAATCTTGTTACCTTTGGTGGGGTTCCTGGGTTACAGTCCTTTTAGCTCCCTACCTTAAACCGGCTCTGACTGGTGGCATTAATGATTTATTTAGGTTCCAGGACCTCCCAGAGAATTTCGCCTTTGACATCTTACCACACACTTACCAGGTGCGTAAATATGAAACCGGAATTTATGTACAGAAAAGACACAGTGATTGGATGACAATGCTAAGAACTATTTTATTCGAAGTATTGGCCATCGCTAGCGATACATTTCTGCCATCGTTCCGGCAATGTGTGGATGCCAGACAAAAAAAAACATGCCTCTTGTGCTGCAAACCAGTCATCAAGCCATTTTCGTAAGATGTGAAGGGCTGGTCAGCAAGTGCGTGTCCCATGGATACAAATAAGTGAAAATCGGAAGGCGACAAGTCTGGTGAGTAAGCCGCATGCGGAAGGATTTCCCAGCCAAACGTCGCAATCGTTTCCTTGACCGGTTTTGCTGTGTGGAAGGAAGGGTGCATTATCGTGAAGCACAATCACTTTATGGTGTCTTTGGTCATATTCTGGTCGTTTTTCACGCAAAGCTTGATGCAAATCGCTCATTTGGTGTCGGTAACGTTGGTGTTAACGGTTTCACCATGTTTCAGCAGTTCATAATAGATCACTTCCTTCTGATCCCACCAAACACGAAGGATTATCTTCCGTCCATAGCGATTTGGTATTTCAATCGATGTCGCCGGTTCTCCTGGAGTTACCCATGATCTTTTACGCTTAGGATTCTCGAAATAGATCCACTTTTCGTCACCAGTCACAATTCAATGGAGAAATGATTTCCTTTTGTACCTAGCGAGCAGAATTTCGCAAATGGTTTTTCGGTTTTCCTGCTGTCGTTCAGTCAATGCATGTGGAACCCATTTTCCCACCTTCTGAATCTTGCCCATGGCTTTTCAACGTATGGAAACTGCTTCTCGTGTCACATTTAATTGATCCGCGAGTTGTTGTTGCGTTTGAGCGTCATCCTCATCCAACGAAGCTTTCAATTTGCTGTCTGCAAACTTTTTCGGTGGTCTTCCACGTTCTTCGTTTCCCATATCAAAATCGTCACTTTTAAATTTTGTAAACCACGCATAGCACTGTGACTTACCAAGAGTATGATCACCGTAAGCTTCGACAAGCATGCGATGCGATTCTGCAGCAGTTTTCTTCAAATTGAACAAAACATCATGCTGTCCGCACATCGTAGTATGTAGGTACAAATTGCGCCATGTTCAACGTTATTAAACACTACACTATTAAATGAAACTTGTCTGGTTGTGAGTTGCAAATCGATATCAACAGTCAAAACAAGCAAGTGGCGCCAAAGGACACAGTTTTACGGTAACCACAGTGCCAGCTAACTCCGTCTATGCATAAATTCCGGTTTCATATTTACACACCTGGTAACATCAGCTTCTGTGTATCAAGTTCTGGTTTTAACGTCAATAAAGAAGTTCAGAAAGGCGACAAACAGTCCTTCAACGTTTTATGTTCCGGTACAGAACCAACTTATCGTTCGTGACAATGTGTGTCAAGAACCAGTTATTTTTGTACCGGAAAAAGCAAGGAAACACGCGACGCGCCCTTCCCATTGAGCTGCACTCAGCTCACGTGGAACGCAAAGATGGACTTTGTGGTGATATCCTGCGATTCGAGCAGTCTCTCAATTGTTGTCCTGTGTACTTCTGCTGACAAACGTATTGTCACTTGTCTTTAAAAGAATATTTCCCAAATTCTCGAAGATGTCCCTCCCGTGTGTGACATTTACTAACGAAAATTATAATTAGGATTAATAGTTTCCATTGCGTTTCGAAAATACCACTCACCTTGATAGAAAGAGGGAACTATACAACTTGATAGATTTTTGGGCTTATAATTTTTTGTTTACGAAACACTTCATTTTTACAAATATCGCCCTCGTTTAACTATATATCAGAACAATATTTTGGTCAAAAGTGTCTCATGTGATTGTGGATATGCCTGCAAGTCAGCAAATTTATACAATGTTTCAATATATTTATTCTTGAAATGACAAAAATCAGTTGTAAATATGCGACAAAACTTTTGTCTGTACGTGGAAGATATCCGGTGATTCCTGTACGGTTGAATTCAGGCTGTTTCATATGGCTTGGTCGAGATCCTATTCGGAAAACACTGCTGGACGTACAAATCGTGGATGATCTTACCAGCTTCTGTCGCCGTCCCTTACTTTTCAAAACCATTGATGACATGTGTTATCATCAACTGCATCTTCACCATACACTTACCGAATGTTGCTGCATTACTACTAAAAAGTAATGTGTCTCATATTCTCCTAATCGGTCTCCATTTCACCGACATGAAACGTTGTCTCCTTCTGAACGTCCATACGCACCGCCTGTGGCTGTTCCAATGTTCCCCCGATTACGTGCCTAGGGATTCACGCACTGGCAGCGCCATCTGTGAGGTCAGTACTCCGCTATCATGAGGCAAGAATTTGTTGAAATTGCATATGGGAGATGCGAGAGGAAGAGCCCTAAAGAATTTCTTTGGGGGGGCTCAAAATCCTAGTTATGCTACTGGTCCCGCATTAACTACCAAAATGTTATTTATTTGACTTGAAATAGGCAGGCGAAAAGGCATTTATTATTGCCGAAATAGGCACTTAAAAAGTCATTATAATTTTTTAAAATATAACTTACCCTAACTTTTTTCAATATTCTATATTAAGAGATACTGATATTCTTTGTTGGTTTTATGTCATCCGAAGTCGTTTCTTCAAGTTTTCAATACATATTAAGCCGTCTGTCTCTGAGAACTCATTTCACTTTTGAAAATGATCTCTCAATGTCCACAGAAGAAAGAGGAACATACATAAAAGAAAGTTTTACTGTACTGACAGGTTCATATCAACGACTATTTAATTTTCACATCTAAGTAGACTGCATGTTTTTAATTTACTTTACAGGGTACATCCTCATTTGCACCCAGTACAGGTTTACATGTGTTCTGACACTTCCAATTGTTTGTTTATTATTTCTCACACAATATCCATCGTAGTAACCAGTTTCTCGCCTGTCTTCTTAAGTTTTATTATTGATTCTGGTGCAGCGTATTATGCGTGATCTGCCAGGTCATCAGCCAGTGACAGGTCGTAATGCCATGCATTGTACCAGAGATTCAGAAAATACTGAAACAGTTCAGGGTACCAGTAAATGGGAGGCGATACACGAGGTCAGTCCTCGTCACAATTTCCTCCCCCTGAATTCATGGCTTGGAGACAGCTTAAGGCAAGAAAGGCAGCGTTGCTATATTTTTTGTTTGTGTTTAATGCCAATAATAATAATAATAATAATAATGGCTAAAATACATTAAAAGGCAAGAATAGGCATTATGTTTAGAAATAGGCAACAGAGGGTGAAATAGGCAAAATGAAAAACCTCTTTAAACACTCCCAGTCCCGCGATGGGTAAAAAGGTTACCTATTATTTATATGTTAATAATTCGCAACGAAAGCGAAGAGGTATTTTGCCAAACTTCCGGGCTCTACTTATAACTGACAAAAATTTCTAACAGGGTAAATCCCTTTTGGGATGTGAACTTCACACAGTTGCATGACTGACAGTTTTCTATGTCTGTTGAAAAATTTCAACATTGTCGCTTATATCCTTTTCGCAAGAAGCCCTCGATACAGTCAAGAAAAGGTTTAAAAATAAGCAATAGTTATTTATGTTCTTAATGTACCGGCATATAATGGAAACACACTGATTTAAAAACAAACAAAATTATATTACTAACAATCACGGAGGCTCTGGTTTATTGATAGCACATTCATTCTTATAGAATAGAAAAAATAAATTTTAAAAATAGGTTGGGAACTCTGACAACGAAGGTTATTAAGGTCGCGGACACCCACAGTATTTTTATATTATGTCGAATAATGTTTAGAGATAGGTCCAACGAAATGGAAAGCAATTTCAACAATTGATTTTTTTAATGAATTAACAATACTGATTCACTGCACCAAGCTCTGAGTTAGCTTAGCCAAGAGGTTTTCAACTACACTTCAGCCATCTCTGCACCTTATGGTTCATGAGATTTATTTTTGGATACGGACGGATGGACTTAGCGTATTATAAGGGACTTTTTCAATAGATTCACTATCAAAGTACCTAATAGAAACATATACTATAAAATCAAACGGTTATAATAGCATTTCTGTAATGTTTTATTTGCTGTATAAATTTCACATCTTCAGTTTTTAAAACTCGGATTTAAATTTTCACGGTCTCTTTTAACTGTACTTGGACCCTCAGGGTGCCTCGGAATCTGGTTGAGAAACAATGATTTAGCTAGGTCTCGGATTTGACAAAGTTCAGGGTTAATTCAACAAATTATCGAATTTAAATTGATTTCTACAAGAAGCAAACTTGAAGATTTCCTTTCGTACATGTAATTTCATTCTCAGCCGCGAGATGGAACTAGCTTTCGCGACTGGTGATAACATCTGTTAAAGCTTCCTGTAACTTCCTGAAACGAGTATTTTGTACGTTTTACGTATAATATTTTTATTCTTCTACATAAATAAAATCTCAATACCGGCATGCATTGATTTCCACCAAATTTTGCATACGTGTTCCTTATATATTGGGCATGAAGGTTTTCTGGACTAGTCTTGCGCCCCAGTTATCAGTGTTTCCACTATTTTCAAAATGCACTTTTCAAATTGCTTCAATACCGTTGGAGATATTCGCATCAAACTTGGCGTAAACATTATTCAACACAATAGAAATCATGAAGAACGGTAGTTCTTCGAGCGGCGCTCACAAACGAGTCTGTTATTGGCTCTCGTTTCGGATACTGCTAATTTCGGATCTAGCGAACTAAAAGCTCGATTTTGATGCTTAAACTTGCATTTGCAAGCTCTTTGCCATAATAAGACAGAAAAAATGGGTCGGTAGAACCTCCCTGGGACCCGCTAAGGTGGTTCGAAAAATTTTCACATTTCTGATGATAGCACTGACCGCAGACCATATAGGTGGCCTAAACTTGCGTAATCGTAATCTACGCGTGAATACCTTTCAAACGGTATATCACACGTCAAAATCGGTGAAGGGGTTCAAACGTTATGGCATTTTAGCCGAATCTCAGAATTTTCACAAATGGTCGAAAAGTGTGTGTTTTTCCGTCTTGCAGGCCCCGCTGGAGTAAAAAAAAATGCTTATTTTTTAATAGGAGTTACCATTTTCGAGATATGGTGCCTACCATGGTCCAAAATCGATCTTTTGTATGAAGACTATGCACTTTTTTTTAATAGTCAGCCTTACAAAATAAGTGATATCAGTACAAAAACCTCTCGAGGTAAAGGCAAGAGTGACGCAAGAATTCTACTCACAAAAGAAGTGATATCCATTTTGCGAGTGATTTTCTTTGTCTCTATGGCGGAAGGGTGGATACTAAGTATCGTAACTATATTACAAAGGAAACACTTCCGCCATAGTGACACAAAGAAAATCACTCGCAAAATGGATATCACTTCTTTTGTGAGTAGAATTCTTGCATCACTCGTCCCCTTACCCCGAAGGGGTTTCTGTACTGTAGAAAAATACTGTGAGTATCCCTCCCCAAGCACCTCAGTATTCAGTGTAGCCAATCTATTTTAAAATTACATTTGAACAAATGTCTTTACTTATACGAATCTACATTCAGTTACACCATATTTTGGACAGGTCATGGAATTACTTCGAGCACTGCAAGCTCCTCATCTCTCAGTGTTGGGAACTAATTTCAAAAATCAACATTTCAAATGACTACCATACCGTTGGCCGTAAATGAACCGAACTTTGCATTTAGCTACTGCGATAGATCATAGAAGTACTCCTTGCAGCTCAGGCAACCCGGCTGCCAGGTTTGCCAACAAATTTAAAAAGCGACCCCACCTGTCAGTTTTTCCAACATATTTTATTCACCCCGCACCAACGGGCATTTACATGACGTATTGAAATAATAATATTTTTCATTAGAACTCATTCAACTATAATAGAGATGCTTGATGGATGCCCTACGGCACCGTTGGAAGAAGGACAAACCGAAGAAGTAAAAATGGGTAGTCTGGATATTCCAGAAAGGCTGCTTTCCGATCTGACTCCCATGCCTTCGTCTGCATGACGATCAGCCTAAAATGCCTATAAAATTAACCCAAGCTCCTAAGGCGAAGATTCGGAGAATCTTCAACGTTATTATGACCTCAATGAATCTTATTGCGAAGATCAATTCGACCAAACGTACCGAATAAATAGACAGTTAATAGCACTCGAATCATTAAATTTCATGATTTTGTATTGCAATCTTGAAACCAACCTAGCAAAATTTAATACTTTTGATCCTAGTGAGATTTTTTTTAAAAAGCGAAATCTTACTTTTTCCAGGATTACAGTATTGCTATATAAATAATGCTGTAAAGGAAAGATTTATTTCTGTCAATTTTTTTAAAGTAAAAACATCGTTCTTTTTCAAGTTTTTTTCAACGTGTCAATTTTTTAGACAACAAATATGGCGCTTTCCCTTGTTTTAAGCTGCAGATAATCAATGTAATCAGCAGAACTGGAGTTAAAATCCTGAGACATTCATCCCAATTTACTATTGCTTTGTTTTTCTGCAGCCTTACGAGGCAAATGATGGGATTATTAGTGCATGCACTGCCATATGGTTATATTTCCTATATCTTTACCCTGACAAACATGAGGAATTTACTATGGACGAATGGACCTAAGTTTTTTGGTGTAGTTTGTAATAAAAATACTCATGAATCTCCAGGGAAATGAAAACAATATTTTGAATTATAGGAAGAATTTAAGTTCATAGAGACAATACAACTTCGAAGATATCTTTACTGTAAACCGAAAAACTATGAATTCTTACCGAAATATGTTCTCATCCCGTATACAATACGTTAATTTCTAATTACGGTATTATTCGAGAAAAATACAGAATATATAATTTTGATCATAATTATCGTCCACAAAAATCAATAATCTGTAGTTTAAAATTTCGGAAAATAACATGTTCCTATTCAATAGGAGAGATATAAAGTTTGTTTTCACTAGTACATTGTGTTTCACTATAAAACTCGGGGGCATTGCTCCCTTATTCTCCGGGATCCAAGATTAGCCTCATACTGTAAAAATATACATAGATACTGACAGTGCAAAAAAAAAAGTTTATATTATCTGCATATTTAAAAAGAATTGTATAAATTCATAATGAACATACGTATATACTACATATACAGGGTAAGTCAAAATGATGGACCCCATTTCATAAATTTATTTTGTGAAATATAATGAACATATCTTAATGTGAGCTACGCGCAAGGAAAGGCAAAAGTTCAAAGTTTAGTTGAGTTTAGTTTATGTCCCGCGTGGTTGCATTGTCTACCGCTACGCGGCGCTGGAAGCAGTTAACGAAAATGGCGCAGACTGGAGAGCAGAAATCGTTCTGTGTGCTGGATTACCATGTAAACAACTCTGTGATGAGTGTTCAACGGCATTTCCGTACCAAGTACGGCAGAGATCCACCTACTGGAAAAACCATTCGTACGTGGTATGAAAAATTCAGAGATACGGGCTGCATCTGTAAGCGAAAATCGACTGGCCGTCCTTCAGCTGAGGAAGAGACAGTGGAACGTGTTCGCGCCAGTTTTGTGCGGAGTCCACAGAAGTCTACCTACCGGGCAGCGAGGGAACTTGAAATGCCACAGAAAACTGTATGGCGAATTCTGCGGAAACGTTTACAAATGAAATCCTATCGCTTGCAACTGCTACAAGCCTTAAGAGACACTGATTATGCTGCTCGAGCGTCTTTCTGTGCTGATTTTCTCACGTTAATGGAAGAGGATGGGTTCGCCGAAAGGTTACGTTACAGTGATGAAGCGGTGTTTCACCTTTCTGGGAATGTGAATAGACACAACGTAAGGATCTGGGGAACTGATAATCCCCACGCAGTTGTGGAACACCAACGTGGTTCACCCAAGGTGAATGTGTTTTGTGCCATTTCCCCTGAAAAGATTTATGGGCCCTTTTTCTTCCTTGAACCTACTGTGACAGGACATGTTTTTCTTGATATGCTGCAACAATGGCTCCTTCCACAGCTCGAAGAGGATAGGGCAGATTTCATTCTTCAATTGGATGGTGCCCCTCCGCATTACCATGGCAGCGTTCGGGATCATCTCAATGAGGCATTGCCACAGCGCTGGATAGGCCGTGCATCTCAGGAGGATCGAGTTCTCATTCGTTGGCCACCTCGTTCCCCCGAACTGACCCCGTGTGATTTCTTTTTGTGGGGTTTCATAAAGGATCGTGTTTACGTACCACCACTTCCAACAACATTGGGTGACCTTCGCGCCCGCATCACAGCAGCCATTGCAGAGATTGACCGTGACACACTACACAAGGTTTGGCAGGAGATAGACTATCGGCTTGATGTGTGTCGTGTTACGCGAGGTGCTCACATAGAGCACTTGTGATGTGACTGAAAAAAACTTTGAGAGTTACCCTTCTTACCACATGTATTACATTCAGATATGTTCATTATATTTCACAAAATAAATTTATGAAATCGGGTACATCATTTTGACTTACCCTGTATGTTTCTGAAACTACGTGTAGACTATGTTTCTTCTAATGAGTCTTTTGCAATAGGACTCTGAGAAGTGTTATTTCAAATTATATCATAACGCAAAAGCGTCTCCGCCCAGCTTTTGAAAGTATAGTAATGTAAAAGCATGGGGGCATTTGAAAAATTAAATTTCAAAATAGAGTGGCAACCCTGACAACTGGGTGCTGAGTACAGAGACAACCACAGTATGTTTCGATTGTGCCAAATATGTACACTCAAAGTTTGGTGCCGATACATTGAACTGTATGGAAATAATTTTAAATATTTAATTTTTAAAATTGATTGGGAACACTCTCAAGTGTGGGACCTGAAATAACTCTATGGCGTGTCCCAGTACGCAAAATACCAAGTTTTGTGCCGATACGTTAAACGACGAGGAAGCAATTGGAATCTTATATTTTTAAAGTTGATTGGCAACACTGACAACTTCGGCACTGGAACTACGAACACGAACTGTCCCAGCAGCTAATGCACAGTTCGTGTAAATCAATGCGGATACGTCCAACGGTAACAACTATAGAAGTTTAAAATTGGTTGGCAACATTTGCAACTACGGTACCTGGAGTGCCTGTATGACCTGTCCCACTACGTAATGCATATGTATGCAAATGCATGTGTACGTTTTCTGTTATTACACATAAAGGACAATATTCTGTGAAAAATCAAAGAAAATTGACGGAATATATTTTATAACATTAAATATTTCGACAATTTTTTTAAAATTAAAATTCGCACCGTACAGTATTTTCCGCATAAACTAACTTCTAGGGTAAACGTTCAGTTGTAAAATAGTGATTAACTAATATGTGTAGCAAATATTAATGTTATTATAATGGTTTCTCCAAAACCCCATGAACGAAAAATACACATTGTGACCATTTTGAACACCATGTATGTAAACAATGTTATTCTGTTCAGATCTCGCTTGGACCATGTTGTACATCAAATTTTACCGACATCGTCTGGTGAGATGACTGGTTGATTTGAAGTGGAATTTTTGATTATATAAAAGTGAACAATTAAAATAATTTTTAACATCTCAGCTGCCTTACCGATTGTAATTACTGAAGTTTCAAGACGTTGTTCTCGTCGTCTTCAATATTTACACCAAATTATATACCTTGTTGTTCGTTGAGAGCAGTGATTCTGCCAGGCCCCCTGTTATCTCCCAAAATTCTGGACAACCTCCACCCTCACCCTCCCTCAACTTCAAAAATTTTGCTATGAAAAATCGATAGCAACCGTGTAAAACTCCACTTATACCATTCCAATTTTCAATTTAAACCCCTCCAAACTGAAAATCCTGGCGGAAACTCTGATTGAAAGGATAATAACGATTAAAATGGGTTCCCTGAGACAGTACCGGGGGCATCTTTCAAAGTACTTTTATTTACTTTAGATATAAAGAATATTGTTATACAAACAACCGGGGAACTCCTAGTTATGTCAATATATACATGTATTAGAACACAAGTATAATTAAATTTGTAACACAGTTGTAATGGAAAGAAACTCACATTCTACAAGATACTGGTGTAAAATTATACTAAGTTTATATTCGGGGCACTAACTTTAAAGATTATCAGTTTTCTGCAGAGTAGAATATATCATTCTGGCAACAGTTCAGAATATGAAAAAGTTAGTTTTTCCCGTCTCGAAATACCGGTTTTAAAAATGACTCTTAATGTGTTAAGAATCTTTTTCATGTGTTTCTCTTTGAAATCTATGCATCATATGGAAGAATCTCAAGAATAATCTGAGATCCTGCCAAATATGTAATTTATTAAAATAGAATTGCGTGTTTCTCAGATGCATTAGCTTTACTTGGTTTAGAAGAGTGGTTCTCAATCTTTTATATTTCACGGGAAAACTCTATGATGTGTACAACCTACCGCGTCACCTTATTTCTCCCGCAACTACGTATAAAACGTCGTATAGATTGAAAGAAACAGTGTTTCTTGGCTTCTATTGTTTCCGAACAACGTACGTTTGACATAACGGATTGGGAACATGGTAATGAATTATAAGTACTAATATATTTATTTTTTTAATTTGAAATGCTTTTGTTGCGAAAAATATTCCCATACATAGATACAATAACTTAAACAAGAGTTAAATATGCACTTGAAAAAGATTAAATATTATATGATAAAGGTTGCCAAGTAAAACGTGTGTATTATAAAATACTTATAATTCATTACAATAGTAAATGGTGCTTACGCCAGCAAATTTTTCGGTCGAATTGTAATGTCAAAACGAGTTCTCTCTCTTGATTCGCAACACACGAGGGTGACCCGATACTCTTGGCAGAGAATTACTGTCAGAAAGTCGATTATGTTTTTTTTTAATGATGAGTGGCACGTCACATGTTTTCAAAGCCTTGTTCAACTAACCTTATTACATCCCCGAGTATCCTCAATTTTATTTCTAGCAATTTTGTCCCTATATGCTTCACCTTATGTGAATTAAATAGAACATTTCACAAGGAAACTTCAAGTATTAATGATTCTATTATGTCTAGAAGCGTAGTGTCACGCAAACTGGCTATTAGACAAATTATTACAACAATATCTTCAGATTATAAAATGTGATATGAGCTCTCTTTCCTTTCTAAAATCGATAATTAATTAAATACTTTTATATGTAATTAATACAGGTACTTTCAGGTATATTAAGCGCGATGGTAGAAGTGAATATGTATACAGGGTGAGTTAAAACTCCCATTCATCATCATATTCAGCCATTTTCTATCCACTGCTGAACTCCCCCTTTTCTTTCCACATATCTCGGTCTGATGCTATTCTCATCCAAGTAGCTCCTGAAAAACGCTTGATTTCATCTACCCATCTTCAACTTGGACGTCGTCTGGATCGTTTCTCTTCTCTAGGATTCCAATGTAGTATATTTGTCGTAAATCTTCCATCTGTTCGACTAGCTATGTCACCGCCCATCTCCAATTTATCTTCTTCACAGTTTTGATTTTGTCTTCTACCTTTGTTTGTGCGCAAATCCATTCATGTCTTCCTGTCCCTCCTAGATATTCCTAGCATGCATCTCCCCATTGCTGTTTGTGTGACTCTTAATCTTTGAGTCGTTTGCACATTCCATGTCAAATTTTTACAGCATCATGACAGGTAATACACATTGATTATAAACTCTACGCTTGAGACACATTCGTAGTTTACTTTTGAAAATAAAGTGTTGTCTTCCAAACGAACTCCACGCCATTTTGCATCTTCTATTTATTTCATCCGTCAACTTGGCATTCGATGTTTTGAGCTGGCCTAAGTAAACATACTCATCAACTATGCCTATTGTCTCTCCGCGAATCTTCATTTCCTTCTTTGCAGTATGTTGATTGTACATTACTTTTCTTTTACTTAAATTCATTTTAAGTCCTATTTTCGAACTCTCATTACACAGTTTTTCCATTCTAGTTTGTAGTCCTTCTGCACTTGAAGCAAACAGGACTATATCATCAGCGAACCGTAGGTGATGAAGATAATCGCCATTAATTTTAATTCCAACTTCATCCCAGTTTAAATTCTGGAACACTCTCTCCAGGACCGCAGAAAACAGTTTTGGAAAAATTCAGTTTCCTTGCCGTGCCCCTTTTCCAACTTTAAATGTTTCGCTTTCTTGATGTAGTTTAATGACAGGTGTAGCAGTCGAGTAAATGTTTCGCAGTAACTTGATGTTTAAGTGATTTAAATACTGCTGCCAAGGAGACCGAATCGAAAGCTTTTTCAAAATCTATGAATCCCATACATAGTCGAAGTTCGTATTCATTAGTCCTCTCCATAACTTCATTCACTGTT
The DNA here is from genome assembly GCA_022664845.1 of Lepisma saccharinum. Classification (NCBI taxonomy): domain Eukaryota; kingdom Metazoa; phylum Arthropoda; class Insecta; order Zygentoma; family Lepismatidae; genus Lepisma; species Lepisma saccharinum. The sequence goes on along the minus strand of JAGDQP010013054.1, from coordinate 23,196 downwards.
TATATGTGGTCCATTGTGCTAAATCCACGACGAAATCCGGCTTGTTCCCTTCCCTGGTTAAAATCTAGGTTTCGTTCAATACGATTGAAAATAACTTTGGTGAACATTTTCTATAGAACTGACAGTAAACTAATTAGTCTGTAGTTTTCGAAGCGTTCTTTGTCCCCTTTCTTGAACAACAAAATGATGATAGCATTATTCCAACTTGACGGTATTTCTCTCTTCCTCAGGCACATTGAGAATAATTTGGCCAGTTCCTTTTTCATCTTTTCACCTCCCCATTTAAACATCTCTGCTGTGAGTTCATTTTCTCCTGGCAATTTTCCGTTCTTCATCCCTCGAAGTACTTTATCCACTTCTTTTCTTCTTCTGGGACCTCTACATATTTTTCTTCCAAATCTTCATTTCCCAGTTCTTCTTCGAAGTAGTACAATTCTTTGTGGAAATTTTCAAATATTTTTATAATTTCCCCCTTATTTCGTGTTACGATCTCGTCTGTTCTCTTAACTGCAATTATTTATTTCTCCATATCAAGAGCTGTTGTTTTGTTTTCTTCAAACTCTTGTTTTTCTCGTTTATATTTCTAACAAGATGCTCGTTGTATCTTCGTACTTCCTGTCTTATTTTTTCCCTCACGGATTTATTTAGTTCTATGGATTCCGTGCATTTTCGCACTGGGCAATTGCACACGGTGACCACTATCGAACCTTTTCGCACGGTTCTGTTTATCGGATTAATCATTCTGCAGGTATCGTACATTTTCACACGGTCCACCTGTCAATCACGTGAATCATCCTGAAACCGCTTTCACTATAGGAGGAGGGAGGAAACAGAACACATGTGAACTAAGTAAGAACAGAAAAAGAACAAACACGAAGTTAAAATAATTTAAAATAATTCGGAACAGAAGATAGAACAATCGCAAATTGAAATAAATGAAGAGTAAAATAAGCAGCACAGAAGAGAATTCAGTCCTGAAGTTCAAAAATCGAAGAAAAGTGTGCCCGCCCCAGAACATAGAAAAACGTTGTGATTTGTGAAACACAACATTAGCTCCATACTCCAAGTCGGTTGTAGGAAGAACCTTGTCATCTTGTTATTTTCCGAGCGAACAGCACGTCGTTAAGGTGGAACATTCATACTTCTGTACATTGTCAACCCTTTTTGTACAATTCATAGCTCATTATTCCAGCTTTTGGAGATAGCTCAAGCTTCTCAAGCATTTTTTAAGGTCTCCGCCATTTCCTAGCTTCTCTAAGACTAATGGCAGTCGTTCGTCAAGACGGATGTAAGTTGATTTTCTACGCTTCTCCGGATTGCAATCTAAGCCCTGTCTCGCAAAAGCATGGAAACTAGACGGTCGCATCTGCTTTTAGTACACTCACAAACCCAAGATATGTGGTGTACTCTTAGATATGCTGCGGTTTAACTTATTGTGCCAACCCTCCACTGGATTGTTTGTTCTGTGCCTTTGACCATGGCAGTTCCATATTTCTCTTAGAATGTTTGGGTTGTCCATCCATTGTTCAATGAAATAATCGTTGAACTCTTCGATATTCTGGCCAGATGGAGTCCTCCATGACGATGAGCATGGACAGTCCTCCATGAAGACTGAATAGTCCCTGGCCGTCAACCTTTCCGAATTCTTTCCTCTCCAATATCCCTGCCTAAATTCTATAAAAAGTGTAGATTCCAGAATAGTTTACATTTGATCGATATCGTCTAAAAGTCGATCGTTACAGGCAAAACAAAATCCGTTACTTAAATGTGACTCTGAAAATACACCTTGAGATCTGAGTTTAGATATGTTAATATTCACACTTGAACATATTTAAACAAAATGTAAATTTTAGTTCATAAATAAGCTCGTTGAAGTTGATACGCATTCGTTCCTCCGTTAAGCTACTCACTATTGATTTTCCTCTAATTAATGGATTTAATCTAGTCATAAACTTTTTCGAAGCTTTCAACAATAATTCAACTGTCTGTAGCTTATATCGTATTTACCCGGTGTTCGATTTGCCGCGGGCATGCTGAGATTTTCCCTGGTGCCTCAGGATTCCATCCGCAACTTTGATTTCGATTATCATCCCAACCAAGGATAAAATCAGTGTATTTCTACCCAAACAGGTAGTAGGTTGAAACTTCCCAGCAACCACTAGTTTAGGGACCCCCTCCTCCCTGTTCGTAGTTTAACAG